>JAZGTK010010926.1:0-16017 GCA_036877625.1 Ambastaia sidthimunki | reverse complement strand
AACTGCTGACAGTCATGTTCCTGAGGTTTAACCTACTTTGTGTTGGTACAGGCACAGGCTTGTGGGCTGATGCAGGTGCACATGTCCTCTGCTGTGGTTGTACTGGAGCTGATGACACGGCCGGTGGCTCCGCCTCCACACCCGTCTGTGGGCATATACAACACGTCACATGACCTGCGTTCTGAGCCAGCCTGTTGTTATTGCTGCTAACATGTTCTCCTCACACTGTAAGTGGCTTTGAATAAAAGCGTCTGCTAAATGCCTAAATGTAACAGCCTCAAAGTTGAAAGAATTCTCACCTCTTCTAGGGCAGCTAAGACACTTTCTGCCATGTTCTCTGTCTGCGGTCCGGTGCTCAGATCTCTCTCTGCCTTCACCTGCGTCTGAATCTGATATTAGACATAATTAAAACAGAAATGTTTTAGCATCAATACCATCTTACAAGCTTTATCAGCAGGACTTGTGGCACAAATGTTGGTTACCAAAGAAAACAATTTTGACTCATGTAGCGTAACGCATAAGAAGCGTTTAGAAGGTTTAAAAGCTGATGATATGTGAAGCTTGTATTTTTGTTAAGGCTGTCATATGAATTATTCAGTAAAACTCTATTTGTAATGTGAGCTGTTTGTCTAGATTGTTGTCGTTTGTCTATAACGCTTTATATAAAGTTACGTCACAAAGATAAAACCTTCAGACAGGTTCAAGGTCAGTGAGTGACTATCACATTAGTCTCATTCCAACCCATAACAACATAATTTGTTGGCTGTATCTTCAAAACTGTGCGTATAACTGCATGCATGTAACTCTCATTGTAAGTGCCTTATTATAGCTGCAATTTTAGTAGGAGTGTAAGACTGTTTCTATGGTGATCAACATTGTTATTAAATACCAATCAGTGTTTTGTGAAGACTGTCTGGATTTAATGTTCTCACCTGCGCAGACTGTCCAGCAGCTTCATCCACCTTTTTCTTTTTCTTCTTCTTCTTTTTAGCTTTTCCACTGCCAGGAGCGAGTGTTTCATCTTTCTCCTTCTCCACATCTGACTCCTGTTGAACAGAGTCAGAAACACGCTGCCTACAGACCATAACTGTACCAGACTCTGTATGAACCCTGGAGCACAGCTGAGTTCATAAACACCTTCCACACCAGCCAAAGGAAGAACATTTAAAAGTCCGTACCAAACGCCTCTAAATTCTCACACGCTTTTATGTTAAAAGTTCCAGGAAGCTCTGACCTGTGGCTCCGCTGGGATTGGCTGATTCAGAGGGGCTGGGGCTGTGCTGATTGGCTGTTGCTCCATGTAGTTCCCCCATTCCTCTGATGGAGCGTTCCAGTCGCCAGACGGATCTGCAGATGTGGCATCTTAAAAACACAACAGCAACATTTAACAGGTACCTCCACTGAGCAAGTGTGTATAAATGCAAATGTAGACTTTCAGGAAGAGGAAAACATTCTCACTTAGTCCAGACCACTCGTCATCTACCTCCACCGGGGGCTGCTGGGAACCCCAGCTGAGGTCAGGGACTGCAGACAAAATGTGTTTTGTTACAAAAACCATCATTGTTGGTACATAAATGGAATGTTAAAGATAACATTAATAAAACGTTTTGGGAAGAAATCAGATTTAATTGAATTGTGGATTTTAGGACAAGACTGTCGTGTGATATTGTGAGGTGTGACATATTGTAGTAATGACATTAATGCTGATAATCATTACTATGGAAACAGACGTTCACTGAAAATGACTTTAATTCCAACTAGAGTAACTAGTTAAAGTTAGAGTAAATGATACTAACCAGCAGTTAATCCACTGAACGAGACTGGAATATGAGATCCATCCACAATAGTCCACGAGCCTAAATATCATATTTTAACGATAAGTATAACAATATTTAAAAGATTAAATATTAAAAAACAAAACACCAACAGATAAATAAAGTAGGTTTTTCCATGTGCTGGGTCGGGGTAAATTCAAGACATGTATTGGTTTTAACAAACTTATTTTCTGTACCTTCCATATCTTGGGGCCACACAGAAGGCTCAGCAGTCTTAGGATCAGCAGAGAGACTCATGCTGGTCCAGTTCTCTGTCTGAACACTGCTCATCTGAGCAGAACACTGCAGGCTGAGATCACTCCAGCCAGACCCGTTCACAGACAACACCTCTTCCCAACACGGGGTCACTGTCAGGTCACGAGAGAGGGAGAGATACTGATGCAAAACACATCTTTTGGAAACCCACTGATTATACACTGGCTTAGGGCTGCTTTAAGCAATAGACTTGAAATAAATGTGTATTATTGCTTATTTGATCGAACAAATAAATCACCTTGTGGAACGACAGTCTCTCGTACATAACTGGCTTCAATTTCAGGTGGGTTGCCTAAAAATTAAACAAAAATAACAAAATGAATGAGAATAAACCAAAACTCAAGTCAAATTTGGTGAAAATGGCACTAAACTAATGTAGTACAGTAATGCAGTGAAACATACTCTCTTTTCTTTGGACTGCAGGTGTGGAAGTTGTGCTCTTAATGGTGGTTTCAGGATCTTCTGGGCTGGTCTGGACTTGCTCCATCATACGGACACCACTCGTGGTCGCTGTTGCTTCCGGGCTGGCCGACCCATCACCTGGAGTTTTGTCCTTTCGCCGCTGTTGCCGTTTCTCGCGGTTACTGATTTTGGTCTCCCAGTCACCTGACAGAAGAAAAACAGTCGTGACAGATGTTCTGAGCACGGCAGGAAACTAAATGGCAAGTTCCAAGCCGTAGCTGTCTAATAAATAATGCATGTGCCATTCATAAAGTAAACCCAAATATACCTTCATCTGGTTCTTTGCCATCGACAGACGCAGAAGATTTCTGCTCTTTAACAGAAGCCTTTTGTTTTTTCTTGCTCTTCTTTGCCTAAAACCGAAGCACATCAAGACGCTGGTAGAATCAGTTGTGACGGGCTTAAACAACAATGGAAATGAATCTGCAGCAGACGCAACCACACCACAGATATCTGAATCAGATCTTCTCCATCTGCTCACAGTTCTGCTCACACCCCCATAAGAAACATAATTCAATTCTTTCTTGCCTCACCTAAAGAGAAACACTTTAATATTTTACCTTCTCCCTCTTTTAACACATAAATGTTGCATATACTGAATTTACTGCATGTGAGTCATGTAATATTGTAGTAATATGTCAAACTCAAACTAACTATTAACCCAATAATATACATATAAATAAATGTTGAGTTAAAGCCTGATGATTATTAGATTGTTTATTTTTGAAAGCATAAGTAAATCACTTAAACAATACAAATGCAATGCATGTATAAAAATTAAATGAAAGCCACAATTTTAAAGCAATGCAATTCATAAACGAGTCCGTTCACATCAAACCTTGTCTGCTTTCACTTCTTGTGGTTCTTGAGTGTCCGACACTTTCAGATCTTCCTCTGCTTCAGCAAAACCATTCCTCTGAGATTTCTGTCAAACATTCAGAGAACTGACATGTATAACAATGGCGCAGGATCCATGATGACTAATGAAACGCAATGTGTTGCGTTTATTGCAATGTAGTGTGAACATTTCATTCATGTCAAGCGCTTCAGTAAACAAGCCCTAATGTCAAATGTCGTGCACTTTATGTCAAACAGACGATATTCAAACCTTCTCAGCATTTCTTCTTCGGTTTCTCTTCTTCGGCTCGTCTGGTTTATGATCCGTCTTCTTGATGTCTGGCGGTGCGCCGGTGTCTTCTGCGGTACCCGTGCTCAACCTCCGCGCAACACCTCGACAAACCGAGACCCACAAGATCAGCATGAGGACCAGACCGGTCCAGGCCGTTAAGAGGAGCACCCATGGAGCAAACGATTCGGGATTTAAGCCCAGATCTATCCCGAGCTCAGCCCTCAGGAAGACGAGGCCGGACGACAGCACCTCGCGCACATAACCCGTTATCTGCTCCACGTGTCGGGACGCGATCTCTCGCCAGTCCGGTGCCATTGCAATGCGTTCTGCACGCACCGGCGACTAACCATTCACAAACTCAGCAGTGTGGGGTTCATGCACGGGAGAAATGCATTGCTTTAACAGCTTATCTGCAGCATGCAGCGATGACTGCTGTTTCTGCGGCTCTCTGCATTAGTTGCGTGCAGCTACACGTCAGCAGCGTCGCGTGCAGGACTGGAGCTCAATAGCGGCTCTTGTGTTAACGCACAGCTTTATGAAACGGTGTTAAGTGTTTCATTGATAGCGCTTAACAACACGGCTTCATTTATTAACATGAGTTAATGCATTAACTAACACGATCACGAACGATATTGATGTATTTATTGATAAATACATTTGCATGTTAATGAAATATGCAAAACAAAAATAATAAATTTAAATGTAATACAGGGCATTTAAAGACAGCTGTCAGATAATATTCCGTTAGCACAACATTGGTTTTAATTCCTCAACAGCAAATTAAGAAATTAGATTTTAAATTGCAACTATTTTCTCATGTTTTATTTCATAAAAACAAAGTAAAAATTAAGTATTAATTCGAATTAATATAAAAATAAAAATGATTATTAACATTAATATAAAAATTAATACTATATTAAAAGTTAATAAAATCGCGCGTTACCGCTGAGCGAGCGGCAGGGGGCGCGCCCCGCGTCAGGCGGGCACGCGCGCGGACGCAGAAAAAGAAGAAGAATAACGGTCGAAAAAAGAGTCGCGCGTCAGTCGCGCCGCGGCGGTTGTGTTGTTGTGTGTTGTGTTATATGTTGATATTGTTGTTATTGCGTTTCTGTCGCATGAATGCGCTGCGCAGCGTGTTGTGTTTTCCTCGTTATTACCTGTAACACTTCAGGTGAGTTTTAACCCGTTTACTGACTGAACTCGTAAAGTTAGTTAATCTGGTTATCTGTCCTGGTTTGGTGTCTGAAACATCGTGTAATTAGTTTTTGAAATGAGGCATGTGGGTAAAACCGATTCTGTCTAGTTAATATCACCCTAATCTAGTTACTCACGCTAGTTTAGTTAATATCACCTTAAAATTGTGATTGTCTGTTAATGTTATGAAATGATTTATAGCTGTTTATACTTATGAATCTATTAAACCCATTTTTATGACTGTAATTTTACATCTAACTTGTTTTAATACATTAAATAGGTTTAACTGGGCTAATTTTATATTAGAAATACAATTAGTTTTGTTAGTGAGGAAATTCAATAGATTATATTGGCTTGTCCTCTTGTGGCAAATGAACAAACTAATGTCTGTGTAAAACTACCAAACTCGTGAGTTTTTAGTTTTTTGGACTGTTATGGCTATTTATATTTAAATTCATGTAAAGAATTAAATATGCTTGTATCACAGAGCCCTGCATTAAAAGAAACATTGTTTATGAGACTTTGTTTGGACATAATGCATCCAGATGCCCCTGTTTTGTGCTGTTTGTAAGCTTTAAACTGTTTAATTTCATTAAGAATGATTTCCACAGGTGACAGCGGTCAGAATGACCACCTCACAGAAATATCAGAACCCCAAACTCTCAGGTTTGTGTTTATTAGTAATGTTTATTATGTGTTTAACTGGCAGGTGGTCACGTCTTGTGTTTGTGTGTTGCAGCCGGACCCTCGGACACACGGTGGCAAACACCCGCTGTGTCTGAGAAGTTTCAGAGCCGGTTTGGATGGCGACCCGGTACAGCAGACAGTGGGGACACGGGACTGGGTACCTCAGACAACACAGAGGGTGAGAACAAAACCAGTGTTGAGATATCCTTCATGTTTGATTCTCAGCCAAAACATCAGCGTGTCAAGTGCTGTATTGCTCAGATGTCTCTTCTGTATGAAGGTCAGCGGTCAACAAACTGACAGCAAAACCTTTATATCCTATAAATGTGTTTGTTTACCCTTATGTCTGTGAATGGAAGTAAATGGCCACACAATTCAGTGAGAAGTTACTGTTTTCACATCACAGAATGGGGCTGTTGTATTTTTAGTTGTAGAGGATGATGTGGTCGTTGTTCTGGGACTCTGGGAAGATATTATATTCCATGCTATAAATTCCCGCAGGCAGTGTTGCTCTTTCATTGATGGAAGGTCTCGTTAGAAGGTCCTGACCTGAAGAGCCACATGGAAACTCTGATGCTGGTCTTGTGTCCTGCACTGTTTAGCATGTAATGTGCAGAGATTAGCTGTACTGTGTGCTGGAGTATGACTTTGTGCAAGAATGAAATCTGTAGGCAATGTGTTAAGTATTCCCAAACACAATGTTTTGCTTAAAAAGTGCCGTTTAACTGTTTTTTTGCCATTGTAAATATTCTGTCAATATTCAGTTGACATGCTGTAAAATATTTAAAAACAAACCATACAAACCCTATTGTTGTCTGATTTGTGAGTAACTGGTTTACATAACAGTCTGAATGATTCACAAGTCAACCGGTCAAAATGGTTTTGTAAAAATTCTCTAGATATTGTCCATTGAAAAACTCATATCAGTTAACCCCTGCTGGTTTATTGTTGTTAATCAAACACCACTCTCAGATAAGTGACCATGGCAACAGTCTTTACAAGCTGCTAACGCTGTTGAGTTTTCTTACATACAATTGTAGCACCTGGTTATTAAGTTGTTTGTAAACAAGTTTGACCTTTTCTTTGTGCTAATTAGAGCCTGGATTTGTTTTTCAAACAGCCAAAAGAGTGGCAGCACAAAACCTCTTGGCAAACGTTACAGAACATTTCAGGGTTATAAATATATGTTGTGTGTCTGTGGTCTTCTGTGTTGAGATGGTTACGGCTTTGTTTTGTTTCTGGGTGTTTCTCGCAGTGGCAGGAAACCTCTCGGTACGAATCTTGGTCTGCTCGGGAATTGTTTGAACCTGTCCACAGCAGATGTTCTGTGGAGAACCCTCAGGGCACACTGTCAGTTCAGAACAAGCAGACCCTCCTGAACTGTCTTTCTCCTGACATTTCCATATGATTTGTGTAAGCTAATCACAGTATGTAAGACTATTAGGTGTGTGTGTGTGTTAGGTGAGCAGTGTGTTTAAATGTAGGAGGCCCCACACACACACACCTCACAGTGTAACATGAGAAGGTTCTATAAATACCTCTAACCTTTCTGTGTGTTGGTTCCTGAGCTAACAGAGCTGTAGGAGAGAGAACATGGAGTCTCGTAGCAGGTAGACTCACCTTGTCTGAGCTTGACAACAGTGTTTTGTGAGACGAAGTGGGTGTGTTTAAGATCTGGCGGATTACATGTATTATTTAGTGTGTCTCAGAAATCTGCTAGGAGGACATGATATGTAAAGTTTTTTATGTGGCTCGCCTTCCTTCGGTGGAGGAAAATGCGAGCATTTGTGGGTTACTCTTTTACTGCTAGTAAGGTGAGTAATATGCACCATTTTTCGTGTCGTTTTATGTGTTAAATGTTAGCATTTCCTTGTGCTTGTGCTGGTTTGTTTTCAAGCTTGGTGCAAAAATGGAAAGAACAGGCCAATTGTGTGACTATTTAAAAGTGTCAATTTTCAAATTTTTTAAAAAGTAGATACTAACTGTTTAAGATGTTTGTTTATAAATCACTGTAAGAAACTTTTGCTATAGGACCCAACTGCTAGCCTGCTTCATATAGCTGCTTTGAGACACGGTTCTTTGGTTTCACGTTCTAGATTTCTGTAGCACTGGCAGCAGTCCGTCATTCCAGCCCATCCGCAGTCAGATCCCCATTCCCACCGCTCATGTCATGCCCTCCACGGCCTCCAAGCTCAAACCACGTTCCCCTGATGGGGCTCGGGCATCCTCCAGCTCTTCCAGCTCCAAGTCATCCCTCTCCAAATCTGCGTCCTCACCCAACCTGGAATCCCAGCATGAGGGAAATGTAGAAGGGACCGCAGTCAAACCCGATTGCTTGAGCCGATATCGCAGTCTAGTGAACGGCCTGGACCACTCGCTCTTCCCCTCTGGAGATCAGACACGACTGGATGACGGCCAGAAGTTTGATGTACCTGCCATGGAGCCCACGCTAAATCAGTCAGCCCTGCTCGGGGGACTCTCTCCCGAGGTACGCCAGCAGCTGCAAATGACCGGACTTGCGGATAACACCGGCTTGCTGGAGCAGACCTATAAAGTCCTACCAGAGACTAAGACGGGCCTTGGATGCCCGGCAGATGCTTACGGCCAAAGGACTGTTTATCCAGCTTCTGGTGCTTCTGCCAGAATGTTTCCAGTACCTCAGACTCTTCTGAGGGACCAGCCTGGAACTGGAGGTTATGATCCTGTTCTTCAGGAACGCTGCAGTGAACCGAGCAGTTGGCAGCAGCAGAAACAGAAACTCGAGAGTCTGCGGCTGCAGGTGCAACAAATGCAGGTCAGAGTTCAGCACCTCGCAACTCATGTGGAATGAAAGTGGAATAGTTATGTAATCTTGCAAATTGGAAGTCCACATGAATCGGAAGTTGCAACTAACTTCAGTGTTCTGAACAGTTAGGCTTGTTTTTTTCAGTTGGGAATTGGGTATAGAAAAGTAGGTTTCAGTAGGTTTCATTTATTTATAATAAACACTGCAATGTTCCATAAAAAATAGGAATAGTACATTTTGATTTCATGGAAAGCTGTTTCTGCATATGTGTTCCCATAGAAAAGAACAGTCTGACACAACTTCCGATTCATGGTGACTTTAAACTTACTCTGGAGCTGTTCTAAGGCAGATGTTAGCATGCTCTATATTTAGCACAAGCTCAGAACAGCTAATCTCTGGAGGATATAAGAAGCAGACTGACCTGTAAATAGAGCTGTATTCATTTATCAGTCATTTTAACTGAAACGTTCTTCTTCATTGCAGTTAATGACAGGAGGGGGTGGGCAGTACCCCTCCCTCTATTCAGCTCCTCACCCAGAGAACAGCAAGTGGGATTCTGTCATCAAAGCTAACGAGAACTTGCTGAAGGAGAAAGAACTCACCATTGAAAGGTAATGCCAAGCTTTAGATCATGTCTTGTTCTGATTCAGAAGATTCTAAATGTAACAGAACAAAGGGTTCTTCAAAGTTCTTCAAAGAGGAACTTTTGAGTCATTGCAAACATGTTTGATTTTTTCTGGAAAACAAAACCAGAGCTTGACAGTCACGGTGCAGTGTTGACTTTTGTATAGCAAAGAGCAGTTTGTATATCTTTAAAGCATGTAACAGTGCCGGACTCAAATGCGGTAACCGCTGCATTGCAGGCAGAAGCAGCAGATGTCGCAGCTGGAGCAGCGTCTGCGGGAGAGTGAGCTGCAGGCGCATGCTGCTCTCATGGGTCGTGGAGCTCCTTACGCCGACATATGTCTTTTGAGACTTCAGGTCAGCTTGCACGCTTTCATTCAGCAACAAAACTTGAGACTTCAAGCTTCTATTACAGTTTTCTAAATGTGCTTGACAGGAGGCTCAGCGGGAAAACGCCTTTCTCCGAGCTCAGTTTGCAGAGCGCAGCGACTGCTTCACCAAGGAGAAGCTAGAAGCTGACCGGCGGCTGGCTGTGATGGAGACAGAAACGCATCGTCTAAACGAGATCTTGAAGGAGAGCAGTGAGAAACATGCAGAGGAACTGAAGAAACAAGAAGAGAGGGTAGACATCTTCAAGCTTCTACACCACCTCATGTTCTGAAGACATGTCCTCTTTATGACTTCATATCACTCTGAAAACGTCTAATTAAGCTAATGGGAGTTTTTATCTTGTGGTGTTTGTTCTGCAATTATAAGATCCGAAGTCGAGACAAACACATCAACAGCTTGAAGAAGAAGTGCCAGAAGGAATCAGATCAGAACAGAGAGAAGCAGCAGCGGATCGAGACTTTGGAGAGATATCTGGCTGATCTTCCCACCCTGGAGGACTATCAGGCCCAGCACAAGAAGGTACAGCGTTCTCTAAGGCCCAGCCAATCAAATTAAGCCATTGTTTTCCTCTGTTTTAAGAGAAATTGCTAAAAGCCATCAGTTTGAGATGTGTGTTGTTTTGTACCAGATACAGTACAAGATTCATTACAAAGATCTTAGCAGCTGTTGTCACTTTCTCAGTCATCTTTTATTATTTATGATGATGATGAAGATGATGTTGGGTTGCAGCTGGAGGAAGTGGAGGAGAGGGCCGCTCACCTGCAGGCCACCGTCAAAGATCTGGAGATCCAGCTGGAGGAGACCCGCAGCGCCGTACACAACAAAGAGATCCAGCTGGACGAACAGAGACGCAAGGAGAGAGAACTGCTTACAACAGTCACCAGGTAAAAGTAACGGATTCTGGCCATCACAGGCTTTTACGCACTGTAGCCAACTTGCTATAACATAACCAAAATCTCTTCAATTCATTGCGTCTCTTGCTTTGGTTTAGCCTTCAAAACAGGGTGCAGGAGAGTCTTGAAGATGGTGTGAGATTGCCTTCCCTGGACATCGAGAAGCTACGAGAAGAAAACATGACTTTAAAAGAAGAGCAACAGCGACTCAAAAAGGTTTTAATCCTCTTTAGATCTCAAAAACATAGAATTTGGTTGTGTAGACTGTGTAATATTAATATTGGTTCTGAATGTATTGCCTGAATTAATCTTTAATAAATCTGGATTTCTGTTTTTGTAGGTTGTTGAAAAGCAGCTGAGAATAATGGAACAGCTGGGCTCAAAGATCAGGGTAAAGACTCAAATCAGTTTCAGCACTTTCACAAAACACATTGTTCTAAAGCAGGAGTTGAGTTTCAACAGGGGGCGCTCTTGCTCTCCTGACCGGCTCAACAGACTCACTGGAGAATCTGTTACATGCACCGTCCACAAGTATTTTATTACACTGTTTTGTGTTCAGAATTCAAACTTTCATTCATACTTGTATTTAAAACAACCGGTTGTTTTGAATACAAAACACGGATGTCCAGCTTTAAAGACTATAATTATGTGTAATTTAAGGAAACCTTCATCTCTAAGAGCCGAACTTATTCATCATTTCCTGTGACCATTTCCAGAAAACATCTCACAGTAAAAGGTTTTTGGACTGATAGCTAGTGACACATGCTAGTCTAAATATCTATTTAGTAGTTCACATACAGTGCTGGAAATAGCTGAAATTCACTGGGGTTAAGGATGTAGTTTCTATTTTTAAACATTTGCAAAAAAATCCCACTATATTTCTGCATAAAATTTGCATATCATTTTGGGACATGACCTAGTTGAAAGTGTGTGTGTGTGTATATACACCATAGATTACAAGGAACTACTATAGGGTTATACAAGGAATTATATTAGGTATAGATATATAGGTATATAAATATAGAAACACACACCTTATACTTTAATGTGTAATGTACAAAGCTGTGTTTTCATCAGACTTTTGCATTATTGTGATGTAATACTGTGTGTTGATTCAGACTGTGGAGGAGCAGCTGTCTCAGGAGGAGAGCAGCAGTCAGGCCCTGAGAGAGGAGGTGACACAGAAAGAGGAGGTTCTTCAGCGTTTACACACCGCTATGAAAGAGGTCAGTGACCTGTGCACATGAATCTCATGAGCTTGTGTTCTTGGAGCACATAGAAAGACTGTGTGTGTGCGTCTGTGTGTGTGTGCGTCTGTCTGTGTGTGTGTGTTTCAGCTCTCGGTGCACAACCAGGAGTTGATGGAGCAGAACCTCACCCTACAGGAGCGTCTTCAGGGTGAGGAGCCGGGCGATTCAAGTGCCCCTCTGCTGCCCGCGGGGGCACGGCTCACTCAGAGGCTGTATGGAGAGATGGCCGCCTGTCTGTGTGACCTCCGCTCTCTCTGCAGCGTCCTCACCCAGCGGGCTCAGGGGCACGACCCGAACCTCTCCATGCTGCTCGGCATCGCCTGTGAGTGCGCCCTCTGCTGTCCACTTGTTAAAGAGAAAATTAAGACCCGGATAATGCAAATTGAATTGGTGCATAATCTACAGACCTGCTTGTTTTTTAGGTAGTAGTTATGGACAGTGTATCATGTTTTAGTAGAAATGTTTCAGCGACTATAATGGTTTGTATTTTGCAGAATGACTTTTGCTACTGTGGCTGATGCTGTCAAGCTTTCCTAATTCCAAAATATTAGATCTGATTGCATGAACTATGTCAGAAAACATTGAAGAGAGCTCTGAGGGAAGACGGGGCCTTATGTATTCAAAGCTAGCTTGCTATTGCTAGCCCCTCTTAAACTGCCTACCTTTAAAGACACACCTCCTCCAACACGCAAACACACACATGCTTCTCATAATCAACTAAAAGTAGAGAAGCTGTGATTTATTATGTAAATATTGTAATATAAATGATTTTGCGTATATCTCACACCCCTACGAGTACAGATTGATACTCATGAAAGAGATTGTTGGCAAACCATGACTACAGCTCATAGTAACATTTTGCTGCATGTTGTCATGGAAACGCTGTGTTTTATGGTGTAATGACCGTATAGGAGCTGTGCTGTGATCTCTGTGGTTTATCTGTGTCTCCAGCACCACCACCTCCAGCAGCAGATCAGTGGGAGGACTGGCTCAGCCCTGAAGGTCTGCAGAAGAAGCTTCTGGAAGCTCAGCAGCTCCGTCGTGACGTGGAGGAGCTGAGAACCACCATTTCGGATCGTTACGCTCAGGATATGGGAGAAAACTGCATCACTCAGTGAGCGTTTCCTTGTCGAGGGTAACTCCACATCTACAGTGCCTTTTCTCTACACGTTCATAAACACTAAAAGTTCTACCACAAGCCTTCATCACGAAGACTAACACTACAAACGCTAATCTCGTAATTTAGAGGGCTATTTTTATACAAAAGAGTTCAGAAGATATTTTTCTAAAATTGGTGTTGTGTGGTGGAAAGAAAAACGTTATTTAATATAAACCTTTCCATGTATTTGGGAATATCTGTGACGCAGTTGACAATCAACTGAATTGTTTAATCTCTAAGAATTGCAACTAACATGCCATAGTTTTACAATGGTGAAGTCTGAAGAGTAGCCTGAGGATCGGCTGTCAGTGATGACACGTCATGTATGTATGTGACACATTAGAACCTACACAGAACCTAAAGATCTCAGCAATACCAGAACCTGTGAATGTTTCTGACACATACATTAAGCTATAAAAAACTGTAAAACATTCCCTTAAATTCAGCTTGTACACAGGATAAATATGTTCATATTATTATATGCAGACTAATAAAGAGTGTAACATAAGTCAATAAAATACCAGGATTTGATAGGCGTCAGTAAGTGGAACTCATCCTGGAAGCTCAAACAGTGTAAACGGATAACTGCGGTCTGTTCCTGGAATATTTGTTCTGCAAACAAGAGATCTTAAGGGTTGATCAGTATTTTTGTTGTACTTTTTCTCTGGTTCCTCTGTGTTCCTCACAGCATTAACAAAGTCAGACATTTGCGGACAGAACGGTCGCTTCTCTGTGTCGAACATCATTTGAAATGTTACTCTGATTGGTTTAGTCTGTAACAGCATGTGATGTTCTCTTCTGTAACACAAAGTTGATTTGCTGTCTGGTTCTTAATGTTTGTCAACTTAAAAATAAACTGTAATTAAATCTAGGCAGATGAAGCAAATATTGTATCACTAATAACATTGTCAAACATGACACCAGCTGCCTTATCTAAATAATCTCTAATTGTTGTACAAATAATTGTATTGCTGCCCATCTTTCTCTCGTCATGTTCAGCTGCACGAGGTATTAGCAAATGGGACCAGATTTATTGTGGTGGATTATCACTGGTCCAGAAACATCACTTACCCAGCGTAAACTTTACTGTATGAATGCAATACTTGTTTTAACTATTGTAAGATTTCTTCAGGTTTAACACAAAACCAGCGAGTCAAGCCTTCTACCCCAAAACATTGATACTAACACTAAATGTTTATACGCAGATATTTGTCTTAAGTTGACTGACTGTTTAGAAATAAAGATTTGTATTTCAGAACTTTTTCTTGACGATTCTTGTATCTATTTGTCCACATTTAGACATTTCATACTGTTTTTTTTTGTCCACTGTGGAAGACGAAAGAAGATATTTTGAGAAATGTCTCAGTGGTTTTGTGTCCATACAATGGAAGTCAATGGGTGCCACTGTTGTTTGGTTACCAACGTACTTCAGAATATCTTGTGTTCCTCAGAAGAAGACAGTCATACAGGTTTAGAATGACATGAGGGTAAATAAATAAAAGCATTTTTATTTTGGGTGAACTGTCTTTTTAATATCAGTAGTCCAAATTATTATTAAGTGACACAAATGGGCTACTAGATTTAGTCAAGAACCAGAAGACTTGCTTTCCTGGAACAGTACAGTAGATTTTACTGTCTCACTTTAAATCATTACTGTAAGAGATAAACTACAGTGTGAGATAGTCAAGTCAGGTGCTGTAACCTGTGTGGCCGGATCCTGGTTTAAGTGGAATGATGGGTCAGTTTTTTTAGAACCACAGAGATACAGAAGACTGCTGGGTAAGTTTGGCTCAGCCAGGAATGGAAGTCATATCCCTGCTAAGATGTTTAGCTTCTGGATGTTCTGCATGATCAGGTCAAAGTCCATTTCAAGTCCCTTGTGTACAGAAGTTCCTGTGGAAAGACAGCAGGTGTAAACTATAGAAACCAGAGTATAATCTACATCTGGAGAATTAATTTAACTGCCGTATGTAAAGGTTAACCATTACTGGTTTATTACTCAGCTTTCAAAAACATTGGTAACTTTTAGATGACCTTATCTAAAAGATAATCTTAAAGATAGTTCTTATCATTAAGCCGTAAACTTTGTAGAGATGTTAGGAGGAGAGGAGAACCTGTCGAGATGTTGGCTTGCTCACTCAAGAACATCAGGTTCTTCTCATCTTTCAACCCAGATTTTTTCATAAAACGTTCAGAAACTTCTGGGTGGAAATACCACATTGTTTTTTAAAAGCTTTCTCTCCTTCAGGTCAAAGGTGGATTTGCTGAGATTCTAATACCTTGAACACGGTAATATTCTCTGTATTGTTTTTTTGCCCATTACTTAGTTCTATGTACATTACAGTTTGAAAATAACATCACCCAACATCTCAAAACAAATGCAAGAAGCTTCTTATCTCCATTTTTTTTTTATACCTGCTTAAGTTTGAGGCCCATGTTTGTTTAACATGTAACCATTACCTTTGCGAGCAATGAATTTCATTATTTGGATACATGGTCTTCAAGGAAATCAACTTAGTAAAAAGCGACTTAGTATTTTATTAATAAATCCACCTTGGACTAGTTGAGCTACAAATAGAAATGATAAGATCTCATAGAAGGAGAGTGTAATAGTTTTGGATGGAGTGTGACACGGCTGTTGCTGAGTTTGTTTTTTGATCTACTCATACATTTATGATTGAATGTTTTCAGTATTTTATATCAAGCAGTTTGTTCAGAGCAGTGTGTTTTCTTATCGCTCTGTATCTCAGATAGAGGAACCCGTTTGCTCTTCCTTCAACTGGAAAGCGGAGAGCTGATGTTTCCATTGACAGAAGTTCATGTGACACCAATGAAGGTCAACACACAAAATGTGAAACATTCAATTCAAAGATAAAACACAATCCTTTAACATTCCTACGGTCTGCATTTCTAGAGAAACATGCCTTAGACCGGTTTACCCTGTTTTATTATTTCAATTGCTCAAGAGGACCTAAAGTATTGAATTGAATTTCTGTGTTGAACTACTGGGTTGCAGTTTTGGGATGTTTGTTTGAACAGTTGTCATTGGTAACATTATAAACCTGATTATAAGCTGCAGTCTTTCCATTAGAGGGCGCTGCGGGTCATAATATCTTTCATATAGGAGCGCATCACGTACTGTACAATTAAAACAACTTTTAGCTATTTCATTTTTAAATTGAACGTTTTTAAACTTTCTTTGATCTATTATAGATTTATCTAATTCCATCATTTTATCAGTAAGATAAAATTACACACAAATATCAATGAACTAAAACTGCGATTTTATCTATGCAAATTACAACTTGTTGTGAATTAATTGTGGTGGGGAAATAAAATCTGTGTTATGACAAG
>JAZGTK010010925.1:0-16017 GCA_036877625.1 Ambastaia sidthimunki | reverse complement strand
TTTGATTCATCGTTTTTAACAGTTTCAGTATGTTATATTGCCTTGTATTGGATTATTATGTTTTTTGCAGTGGGGTGTTTTTTGTTAGGTTTGGTTATAGTTTCAAATTATTGTTTTTATTTTAGGTTGTTGTAAGTTATTAAAGGTTTGTGTATAATGCATAACTGTGACTGAAATATATGTATTTTAGGCATGGAAGGGGCATATTTGAAGTATTGGTGTTGGGGCTATGATCTTTGGGCTGGTTTTGTATTGGGCACAGAACTGCCAACCGTGGTCCACACCCACCCACTCGCCCCACCTTAAAATCTCAGCCGCACTGAAATTAAAAACAGGCCAATTTTGTATCTCCATTTTAGTCTTATGTTTACCTCACAGCAGCATTGATGGTTGCTTGGTAACAGATCTGATTTGATTATTGATAATGTAGTTTAAGATTTCATAACTAGACATATGTCATAACCTAAATCAAGTTAAGATTTACTTCTATAATATTAATTCAACTTATCAGATCCTAGAACTTAACATAGAATGTTTCTGTAAAACTACCCTGAACTGAAGAATTCATTACATCATTTTCCAACACTAAATAAGAATTCAAAATATTACAAAATAACCTATATATCTTTACATTATTACATCCCTTCTTTTTTAATATTTTTATTTCTATTTTTAATTTTTAGACAGATTTGGTTGCTTTGGAAAGTGCTCGTAAGGATGAATGGGATCTTATTCTTTCAAAGCTAGCTTGCTATTAATAGCCTGTCCTAAACGTCTATCCAATTCCAAGGTGTAGGTGACATTTTTTTTTCAGCTAAACAGTAAAGCTTTCAGATGAAACTGGTCCATGAGAGATGGCACTTGCCATTTCTGTGATTTAAAAAGGGACAGATACATGCAACACAAAATTAAACCCCTAACAGTACATTGAGGTCATTATAATCTTTTAAAGAGATGGCACCCGTGGAATCTTATTTACTGTTCTGCTTTAAAAATGTCAGCTACACCTTGGATGGCCTGAGGGTAAGTAAATCAACTTATTTTAGTTTTGGGGTGAACTATTCCTTTAAATCATTTTTAAATGGGGGTTTGGGGGCCCTACGTAACTTATGTACTTTGCGTGTAGGGAGAACCAACACTGTAAGGGAGAAGTTTTTCTAATGAAGTAGTTTAAATTATACATATCTTTTAACTGTTATTATTATTATTGTATTATTATTGTTGTTTTCTAACACGGTGGAGACGCCGCTGAGCTCGTCATATTCACCAAACCCTCACGCTCAAATCTTCACACTTCAAAGTTTTGATTAGTGGTCGATCATTTGGAGCATTCCTAGAAACTACTAGAAAGTATTAAAAGTTTTTTTTGATCCATTTTTGACCTCAAAGCATATAAACTCTCACCCCCGGATCCCACCCCAGGTTAGGAACCACTCATTTAAAAACACTGTAGCTCATCCAAAGTTCATTGTTACAGTGTTTCTTTCACCAAAACTTGATCACATACTCTGGATAAATCTGATTGGAATCAAAGATAACAAAAACCATCGGATTGGCCATATTGTCTACACAACTATCATATTTGTATTCCTCATTATCATCATTAGGCGTACAATAATCCTGTTGTCCTTCTTTGTACGTCCCAACAATAACACGAGCGAGCAGAATCATTTTAATGCCCTGGCCATTGATTTCACTATAAGCGGCAGCATAGGATGCAAATTTTGCAAAATAGGTTCCTGTAAAAAATATTATTATTATTATTATAGTTATTTAATATATAGTATTTCTGGAAAAAAAACTAAATATCATAATCACAACCCACCTTTGCCATATATGTGTGCCGTTCTTTTCCTCTCTGATAATCTGCAGTTGAAATTAAATTTGCAAATAGATTGCAGGTTTTGTTCACTTGTGCCATGAAACAGCCATTTTTCTGCGTTTTTCATGTCTGTTTTTTCGTTTAACCTCATCCACTGAATTCTTTTCCTAAAATACATGAAATTAATCTGAAATACAGTCATGTGTTTTATATCCTGCAAGAAAAATGTATTATATGATATAATGCATAAAAATACATTTCTATTAATTGTATTCTATTAAGACCGTCAAGATTTTTCATTTTTGATTTCACATTTTTTTTAAACAATTTGTCTTAGAGTTGGAGTTTCTTATTACCTGCAAAACAATCTCCAAAGGTCCATATTCTCTATCCTGGAGATGGATTGAATGGGGTTGTATAGTAAACCAGCGGTTCTAACAATATGTTCCACTTTCTTATAATCATTGGTCTCGCTTCTCAAAGGGATTATCTGATTGAGAGAGTGAATGTGAATGTTTTTTGTGAGAGAATTGAACTACTTTTACAGCTTTCACATGAATGCAACCCGGCTGTAAGTGTTCATTGAATATGATAATGCTCATTACCTGATAAGGCTTTTCCTTGTGTGCTGGCAAAGATGAAATGTCATCAAGTCTGTTTTATAGGACAAATATATTTTCTCTTTCATTTCATTATTGAAATGGAATAAATTGTAATAAAACACTTGTCTGTTGATGCACTATATAAACACACTAATTACCTCAAATTATAATTGGATACATAAGCCACACTAAAAAATGTTTTGAACCATTTTGAAACATTTGAGAACAAATTAACCGGTTGTCAAATGCCACTGATGTTTTAAAACCAGAAAGTGTCTGTCATCTTTGTTGTTATCTAATGCAGGGACATCCATACGTATAACACTGACTGGGGCCACAGTGTAAAGTTGAGAAGCGTTCTTCAAATTAAAATATCTCACCTACAGCCATTCTGACAAGAGCGTTTAATTTGCCATGTCTGCCTAGTTGTTAGGTTGAAGAGAAGGCTTTCTAAGAGTAAACACAATTTATTACATATAATAACCACTGATAATAAAAATTCAAAAAGCACAATCTCAGATATTGACATTGAACCAAATTCGTAAGAACTGTCATTGCTATAAAGAACATTTGGGTCATTTACACTATACTGTATGATACTTACAGTTTTTCTCTGTTGCTTTCGTGCAATTCTCAGAACAGAACTGCATTTCTCAAAACTAGTTGTACAAACTACAATTCCTGTTGCTTTTGGACAAGCACACAAAATGACTTGTACTGGTTCTCCATTGAACTGTCATAGCCCCCAAAACAAAGTCATTATTTCAGGTTGGAAGTCTATACTAGCAAAATGGGTGAACATGTTCTCAGAATGTCACGCATATGTCTATACACATTTCTACACATTTTGAGTAGATGTTTAGGAAATGTGTCCAGAATTGAGGAATTTGTCTCAGGTGAGTCTTCACTGTCACTAACGAAGGGGAACATGTGAAACACTATCAACCAATGAGCAACCAGTTCTGTGAAATGGCTCAGAGGTCCATCTCATGAACCCTGATTTGGCAGGTATATATGGACAGAGCACAACAGTGTCCCACTTTCTGACAATGGAAGATGAAGGAAGAAGGAGAATAAGAATGTGTGGTGGAGGGGTACAGAGGCACAACAGACAGGATCTACATGATGCGTAGAAAGACTGCTGTGTAATTTCCCATAGGCCTGCTGTGATATATGTATAGTTTTGCCTACTTTGTTTTCATTTCTAAATAGGCTATGTGTGCTTTCCTTTGTTCTGTAGTGCTGTATGTGTGTAAATGTAAATACTTTAGTGTGTATTCCGTATGTCAGTGCCAGTACCGACAGTAAAAATGTAAACGTGAATCCAGTCTGATATTTTGTTTTGATTCTCCCAAATACTGTAATGTGACACTTGGTGACCATAATAAACACAGAAAAGTGCTGAGCCATTCTCAGACATTGTCATCAAAACCTTAGCCACAGTTTACGTGTAAACGTACTTTGTGTACAATGTTCTACTGACAACATGACTAATAATTTTGCCTGTCACGTTTATAGTCGATGACACATGGACATGACTTTCTGTGGGCATTGACATGATTGACGAAAAAACATGCTTTTGCGTAATAGATTTTGGGCAAGTGACACGTTTTTGCCGGTCATGCGTGATGTTGTGCGGCTTGTACATGTTGTACTTACAGTTCTGCACACCGCAATTCTGATCTAAAAATCTGATGAAAAATGCACAAAAGCAACAGAGAAAAACTGTAATATAATAGTTTGCAAATAAACTCCATCTGATTACCTGAAAATTTAATGAGGAAAAGCCCTTCATCGGTGGTCATAACACCAAAAGGGTTTTGTTTATAATATTCCTCTAGATCATCACTGGACAAAAAAATTGACATACTCTAAAACAAACAAACAAAAATAATTGGGGGGGAGCAATCGAATGAAAACACACTGATCAGTAATGATGTAATGAAATAAGCGGTAACACAGCCTCACATACCTCAACCCTGTGCCAGTCACCACATTTTGCCTTGTAAAACCAGTAGTACGGTGTATCAGATGTGTCCATATCTTCCACCTCATTCTCCTGCTGTGCCATGACAGACGAACAAATATATGCAAATTAGAAGATAAATCCAATTTTAAATGTAGAACTCAGCAACCGATTGGATGTTTTTAGACAAAAGGTACAATAAATTAGAAAATCGGGTTTTGACAAAGAAATAGTGGAATTAAGAGGATCCAGTGCAGACTTAATACAGTGCAGAATATAGGTTCCTTGTTAACCTTCTGGATATGAAATCATCATGAAATCAGTCACTTCTGTTAATATAATGTTATTATGTAACACAGTTTTGTGGGGGCTGGCATTAACAGAGAAATAGAAACTTAAATGCTGGGTATGTCTAAACAGGCTTAACCACTCAAAGGAAACAATATGGGTGTGACATATTTGTATGGTGATGTATCTTTGTGTTGTGAGTGACGTATCTTTGTGTTGTGAGTGACGTCATTACTTGACGTGAAAATATTTGCTATTATTGTTGTTTTCTAACACGGTGGAGACGCCTCTGCCGCTGAGCTCGTCATATTCACCAAACCCTCACGCTCAAATCTTCACACTTCAAGGTTTTGATTAGTGGTCGATCATTTGGAGCATTCCTAGAAACTACTAGAAAGTATTACAAGTTTTTTTTTTTTCAATTTTTGACCTCAAAGCATATAAACTCTCACCCCCGGATCCCACCCCAGGTTAGGAACCACTCATTTAAAAACACTGTAGCTCATTCATTGTTACAGTGTTTCTTTCACCAAAACTTGATCACATACTCTGGATAAATCTGATTGGAATCAAAGATTCCACTTTTGCCATATATGTGTCCTTTCATCTTTGATAATCTGCAGTTGAAATTAAATTTGCAAATAGTTTGCAGGTTTTGTTCACTTGTGCCATGAAACACCCATTTTTCAGCATTTTTCATGTCTGTTTTTTCTTTTAACCTCATCCACTGAATACAGTCATGTGTTAAAAGTTTATTATATGATATAGTGCATAAAAATACATTTCTGATAATTGTATTCTATTAAGACCATCAAGATTTTTTGATTGTCACATTTTTTTTAAACAATTTGTCTTAGAGTTGGAATTTTCTTATTACCTACAAAACAATTTCCAAAGGTCCATAGAATATAGGTTCCTTGTTAACCTTCTGGATATTTTACCCATGAAAACGTCACTTCTGTTAATATAATGATATTATGTAACACAGTTACGTGGAGGCTGGCATTAACAGAGAAATAGAAATAGAAATGTAAATGCGGGGTATGTCTAAACAGGCTTGACCACTCAAAGGAAACAATATGGGTGTGACATACGTGAAAATATTTGCTTAATTGTTTTATTTAAATGATAATACACTATATACTCAGCTATTTGGTGTATGAACTATAGAAGGGTGATGTTGTCATAAATGGAGTTAAATATAATTTTCACATAAAGGCATTCCCTGTTTTTAAGACACTAAATAGACA
This sequence comes from Ambastaia sidthimunki, assembly GCA_036877625.1. Lineage (NCBI taxonomy): Eukaryota > Metazoa > Chordata > Actinopteri > Cypriniformes > Botiidae > Ambastaia > Ambastaia sidthimunki. The sequence continues at coordinate 10,089 of JAZGTK010010925.1, read as the reverse complement.
ATAAATAAAGACACTCATAACTCAACTAGTGTCTTTCTATATTTATTTTGTCAGTTTAAAAAGCGCATCATCTGAATACTTAGCGTATACTTCATCGTGTGTGAATTTTAAATGTGAACATACACTATTTTTATTCGAATACAGCATAGAATAGTGCATAAGTACTCAAATTGGGACGCACCTCCAGTTTTTCAGTTTTGGAAATTTCTGGTTCTAATGGCTGGAGCATAACTAAATATTAACCACCTTGTCCACAGTGCTCTAGAATAACAAAAGTGTATTTACTGTATTTAAATTAAATAAAATTTCAATTAAATGTTTTCTTCTGTAGTGCTTTTTACAGTTGGCATTGTAGCAGGGCAGCTTTACAGAAATACAAATATTTTGGTAAAAAAAAAAATGAAATTTGGGGCAACAGCAGTTAATTGCCAATATGTTTACAAAAAACTTTCATATGGCAGGTGTAGATTTGTTTGTTTTATTATACATCCATAATTGAGATGGGTTTTGACTTTTTGTTTTACATTGCTAAAATAGTTAAATAATATATTTATATATTTTATTCTATATATTATTTATATAGAATAAAATTTTATTTAGCTGAGGTGGGACTCCAACCGGGGTCTGTCTTGTCAGTGACGCAACTGGTACCTTGCATTGAAAAAAGCTGTTTTAAAGGCAAAATTGCTATTGACCAAAAAGTGTCTAAAGATTACAGAGGACTTTAAATTTCTAATTTTCTGTCATTTTCTCTTTTCCACTTTCCATTCTTTTCCCTTCTTCCCCCACCCAGACTATTGTTCCCAAGCTTTCAAACAAGGTTGGATGTGGTTGCATGGTTTTGCATTGTTGAAAACGTAGTTATTATTGTGTAGAATAGCATGTCCTCTGCAGGCAAACCCTTGAAATAATTTGTGTTGGTCTATGTTGGAGACGTGAGCTATAGTTGTCAGCAGTCAGTGTTGGAGCGCCCTCTCCTGGCAAGTTTTAGCTTGGCACTAGCTCAGTTTCAGTTTCTTGGAACCAGAAAACCCTCCAGTTCCTGCCACAGAAAGAAAAACTTTCTTGTGTTTTGCTGCTGTACGTGTCTGCATGCAGTGAAATGGCAAAGACCAATATTTCAGTGGGTCAGGACCAGTTCAGCTGTCCAGTGTCTGGATCTACTGAAGGATCCAGTGACCATTTCTTGCAGACAGTTAGGATGTAATGGTCTCTATAGCTGCCTCGTTGCCCTCGCTGTTGCCTCGTTGCCCTGTCAGGCATGCTGTGTTTGTGCATAAAGGCACTTCCGGAGCTTTCTCATTACCTCTGTCCTCCTTCCTCTAGCCCGTGACCTGGAAACAATTGGTCAGCCATCATGAAGGACAATTTTCTAATTGGACCTTGAGGAGATGAGGAACAAGGAGTGAGGAAGCATAAGCGAGAAACATTTGTTTTGTGCTCCACAACAAATGTTTTGTGGAGAAGAAAACGAAGAGACAAAAATTAAGATGCACCCAAGGACCTAAAAAAAATTGATCATAGGAAGGTATCTCAGGAGACATGGAGTGGTTCTCAATGCTCAGATTGATGCTTCCTCGTTGATAAAATATTGTTAATCACATTCATATAAAATATTTACTGCTTATTTTCATAAAGAAAATTTCATTCTTTAGAGTTTCATTCACATTTATTGCATACAGTATATACAAAACTTACAAGGTCTGCATGTATAAATATGTATGTTTGTATGTGCAAGCATTTATAAAAATAAAATACAAATAAATCAAAGATAATGTTATGTCTCATTGAGATGATGGATTAATATCACTTTTTTTCATAGTTCTCTGACATCATCCTTTATTTTATGCAAAAATGTACACTCAATAGAATCTGCTGTATTTACACTGGGACTTAAATGTCAATATGGAAGTCATTCATCTTAATGGCTTTTGCCTAATTTGCAAAGATGATTAATGACAGTGAAAATGGCCAGTGGTGTGATACAAAAGATATTCACATGACTAAAATGTCCATTAATTTGTTTCTAAATAAAATATATACTTATATTTAATTACAATAAATTCCATGAAATGATAGTAAACGGCCTTTGCAGGGTGTTTGGGGAAGAAATAGAAATGACTTGTGACATATTTAATTCTGTCTGAAAGCACTAATATATTTTATTGAAGACCATGCATCCTAGTATAAGTCTTTACATTCTGTGGTTTGATTGGTGATATAATGGTTATGCAGGTAAATTATTAGGGATCAGTTTGTTTCCCTATGTGCGTCCTAACCTTAAATTTCTGCTCTGTGTAGATCACTTTGTTAAATACTTGTTAAATGCATAATGTTCTGCTTAGTGTTTAATTTTGAATACATCTCTGAATTGAAAAGATAATTATATATTATTGCACTAATAATCTCTGAAAATGTGTTGGTTTGAGGGAATCCTATGTTCCCTATCAATCAGAATGCACAGAATCCCTATTAATTTTTTATCGCATGGATGTTTTGACAACTAGTCATCATAAACATAACTGTTTCTGGAGATACACCGTTGTATACAAATCATGAGGTAGAAATATGGAGAGGTAGATTATGAAAAACAATAATAAAAAGTGTTGCATTTGCAAATGTGAAAAACATTTGTATTAATTTAATCAGGTATTGGGTCAGTGCCTACCAACTGGTTTTCCACAATGTTTCACACAGCACTGTAATTTCTTGCTGAACATTCAAAGAAAAAAATAATGATAAGGCATCTTTCATAGAATGAAATTCTCATCTCGATCATTTCTAACATCTTCTGTCTATATTCAGTCTTCTGTCTATAATACTATTTAAATGAATAAAAAAGTAAAACATAAAACGCTTTGCAATACGTTTCTTGTTCTCATATTAATAACATAAAAAAATAAAATAAATGCATATTAATCTTTTTTTATCATAAAGTTGCTGTGTGTGAACATCTGCCTTGAAGGCGGTAAATACTTTGATGGGATGTGAAACTTGTGGGTTGGGACAGCAACCATCTAAGCCAGAGGAACTGTTACTCAGTGTAGCTTTTCGTACAGAACATTACGTTCAACACATATATAGGTTCCATAGAAACAATATATTACATTTACAGATATATTACTTGTAACTACATTTTTTCTAGGCCAAGTCAAAGTATAATGCCCTTTCATAGTTTTTCACCAAAGGCACTTTTGCAGTATCCAGGCTCATTTCAGCTCTGTTTCAAGTACTTAGGTCTGTACATCTTCTAACCGCACAGTGGTAATATCAGTTTCCAAGGTCAACAATGAAAGAAATACGGTCAACATGGGTTATGTGTTTTTTTGTGTGTTTTTCATCAGTAAAACTCAATAAGGTACTCTGGATAGATCTGGTTGCTGTCAAATATTACAAAGATCTTGGGGTTCCTCGTGTCATCCACACAGCTGTCAAAGAAACTGGAAATGCTCATGTCTTTAGAAGGCGGCCTGCAGTACTGCGGGTGACCCACCGTATATTCCCCAATTAAAACCCTTGCCAGGAACATACACTTGTAAGACGGCTCACTTTGAAAAATAAGAGGTGCTACGTTATGCCTCTGCAGGATAAAGTTATGCTTGCTAGTGGAATGACAAAACTTGCTGGAATATTTCGCATCGCGAGCAAAATAGCTTCCTGTGGACACAAAATGGTAATTGATGCAATTAAAATATTTTTCTAAAATGACACCTACTGTATCAAAATTAAATGCCCTTTTATAAAAAAAAAAAAAACATTTTTAATTTAGTCTACAACATGTTTTTATTTGTTCAATGCAGAAAGACATTGTGACTTTACCTTTGCCATACACATCACCGTGGCTTCCTGTCAGACGCCAGTCAAAGTTGTTCATGCATATGGCCTGTATGTTGCTGTGGCCAGTTCCATGAAAAAGCATCTTTTCTTCAATGTCGGCAACACGTTTGATCTTTCTCAGCTGGGCCTTCTTCCTGTATTGCATTGATTATTGCATTTATTTATATTATTCCAAACAAATTACAAATGAGATACAATAGAATACAATATTTTCAAATCAAACTAATATCTATGTCATTTTACTTCAATAAATATATGTATTATATGATATAGTAAACTGTATAGCGGTTAATAAGGCAGAATGGGATTATTTTGTGATAATGATCAGCAGCACACGCTTGAAAAAGGATTTAAAAGCCAGACCTGCAGAAAAACTCCCACAGGTCCAGGTTCTGTATTCTCTGAACAGATCTGATGGGCTGATTCATGGTTCTCTCATATAAACGGGCCACTTCTTTATACTCGAATGTGTCTCTGCTTAACGTAATCAGCTGCATAAAAACAGTGATAGTAAAAAAGTAGGAAGTCATTCTGTCTTTTAAAATTGATTTTGAAATTCTTGACATTAATGATTAATTAAACAATGTTACTCAGGGTTACAGTTTTTTTTTGTACCCACTTTCAGTTTCATTTGGGGTAATTTGTTATTTTGTGTGGGGTAATATTCACACCTAATGACTTGATGTTCTGTGGGTACAGCTCTTCATGTAAAGTCATGTAATGACTGTTGTTTAGATATAAATGCTTTTGTCATAATGACTGCAGTCATGTTACGTTAGCTCATTGGTGAATATTTCAGCAAAAATATGAAGATACCTGATAGGGCTCATCTGTAACTTTTTCCCAGTGACTCGGAACAGGAAGAGCCAGATTATCACAGATGAATCTGTGAACACAACACTGAAATGACCACAAATGCAAATAAACAGCATTTTATAATAATGAAAGCTGTATAAATGGGCTCACCTGAAGTCAGTAGCTGAATTTAATGCTCTTTTAATAGGCCTCTCTTTCCCGGTTGTAACATTTATTTGCTTCATAGCTAGTGATAGAAGGTGATTTTGAAAAGAAACAAGATAACAAAGCTGTAACAAAGCTCTCGGGTCATTTATTTTCACAAATTTAGACAAATTGGATAAATCTATTATTTGTTTGATAACTAACCAGAAAAGTCTAATTTGTAGGTATATTTAGCAGTATAAAAGTCCATTGAACCATGCTGATTTTTGCTGTAGTTTTGCTCAATTTGCTCACTGGTGACAGAACAACCAGTGCTCTGAACTTCCTATGATAAACACAACAAACAGCACGACAATTAGCAAGAGATGCAAAAAGCAAGTTAAGTGCTATTTGAACTAGTCCTATTTAAACCAGTGCCATTTAAACTATTTGAACAGACTGAAGTTTGTTAATAAACGATACATACTTCAAACATATGCCAGACGCCACACTCAGCAAGGTAAAACCAGTGCCATTTTGCCTCGTATGTGTCCATCTCCTCCTCACATGGTTCTTCATCGATGGGTTTCTGAAAGACCCCCGAGCTCTCCAAATGTTTTTCAGTAGCCACACAGTGCATCCTTAATAAAAACACACAAATAGATCAATCTGGCCCACGTGTTTTAATAAGAAGCCTGTGCTAATATAGACGTATTCATCTGATTTGAATTCACCTATAAAGACATCGCGTTTACAAAATCATACTGGGATTATCCGATCTTGATATAATTTTTATTAAGAAAACATTCATAACCGTTGTTTTAAGGTGTGTATTAAAGTATGAGGTATTATGTTTACCTTTCGAACATGTTTTATTCTTCTTGATGTGACTTGGTCAAATGACGTGAGTATTTATCAGTGTAAGGAAGGCTGCATCTTTCTATAGTGCTGAAATTGTTGTTTCCATTTGATTATTGTCGTTTCGTTTTCCTCGAAATCTCTTCTGTTTGTTGTTGTTAGCCGCACTTCCGTGTTTGTCAGCGATGACGTCACGCGCCCTTAACCTAATCATCATTTCTATTAAACATTAATTTTCATTTATTACTTCCATTTCTATATTATTATAACATTGAAAGATCGTCGTCAAATGTATATTTTACGAACTAAACTACAGATAATTTAAATATATGAATTCTTTATATACTACATTTTAGTTACATTCGCATAATCTGAGCCAAAGCAAAAGTCATAGACTTTACACCTCATATTTAGAACATGTCAAAAAGCCATTAAACAGGTAATTATAATGACATTCTTTCCTGTTATGGCTTTTACTAAATGCCTCATTTGGATAGATCGATTTGCATTTTACATATGGGCTAGCTCCTTTAGTCTCAGTTTTACATGAATGTGCTAAGAGACTTTGGTGCATGAATATCTTTAAGAGATTTTAAAATATACATGAGAGCTGTAATCTGCAAGACTGTACACAACTATCTCTACTCCAAAAATTTTGATAAGGTTTTGATTTTAAAACGTTGATCACTACATGATTGTAAACATTTTTACTCATTTGTGTTTTTTCATAGTTTTGAAACATGCATACGTGGGCTAATTATCTTTAAATGCGTAAAATTAATTAACATTTAACAAGGGATTCAATACTGTCGTGCACGGTGCGCAGAAAACGACACGCCCTCTCCCGCTGATAATCGCGCGCTGCAAGCATTCAGCAAAATCATTGACGCTTTGAGCGCGTGCGAGGGAGCTGTGCACAAACTTTGGTAAGTCGCTAAAATTGTGCGGATTTTTAAAGCTTAAAGCGGTGTGTATAATATCTAACTGCAGCGTTCAATACACTTAGCCATTCCATTTTGATCTTTGTTATTTCTTGAAAAGCAAATTGTAGAGGGTATTTATGCACATGTGTGTATGTACTGTATGCAAACTGTACAGAAGTTACTACTGTGTTTTAATTGTTAAATTTAAGAACTTGATCTACCAGTCAAGTTAAACATAACAACTTATTATATTAATAGGCTTCTTTTTTACACATTTTATTAATAATTTTTTAAAAAAGTAATTAATAGTACAAATAGAGGTATGGATATTATGCAATGACAAAAATGTTAAACGAATCATATGTCATCATTTAAATAGGCAACTTTTGCTTAGATTACAGCACAATGTGTGCAGTCTTCTTAGAATTTAAAATAAAAAATGCTTTAAAACTGCATTCAAAATGTTTATATGTATACTAGGCACTTGTTTGCTACTTTACTATCTGGTATAGCTTATCCATTCTTTTTGTTTGTTGACAATAAAATGTTAGTTTTGTAAAGAAATTCAGTCATAAGCACAATGTATTTACATCTGCAAAACTAATTTCAAGCAGTTAAGCTGAATCATTCAGATTAAAAGGGTGTTTAGTGGTAATATGTACAGCGGTCTCAGTAATGTGTTTTTCCTGTGTAAAACGCTTAATTAATATTCATTCATGCTTGATACCCCTGAAAAGTGTAAACAATCTGGTTCTGTAGCTCTTTATAAACATTGTTGTATTTTTGAGTATTCTGGCCTGACGCAGCAACATTGCCTCAATCAATTGCATGAGGTTTGACTCTGTTTAACATGAATGTTTTGTCAGAATAAAACAATAGGCGATAAAGAAAAGAAGCATGCTGGAGAGCAGAGGTGTTAGCACTGCTGATGGAACCGCTGTGGACCCACAGGACCTGAAACAGAACCCAGACAACAGGCCTGAGGCCAGAGAGAAATGGGCCAATAAGACTGAGTTCTTGCTATCCATGGCTGGAGAGATAATTGGCCTGGGAAACGTGTGGCGCTTCCCTTACCTGTGCTACAAAAATGGAGGCGGTAAGAGATAAATGTTTGTAATGCTGAGATTAGTTGGAAAGAAGAGAGAAAATATGAGGCATTAAGCCTGGGGGTTTTGAAGACCCTGTGCCATGAGATGGGGTTGACCTTTGAGAACCAGCACATAAGAACTGAATCCTTTCTGAACAGAAGCAATCAATAGACCACTGTGTTCTTCTGCAATGTTAGGACAAATTCATTACAGTACTATTCCCCCTATTTCCAGCACACGCTGATACAATCATATTTCTTGCTTTTAGGAGTATTTACTAAGGCAGTCATCACGAATCATGTTTATAGTGAGGGATTTGAGCAAAATTATTAGTACTAGGCAAGTTTTACACTTACAAATTAAGTGTTAAATTTAGCCACAAAAACTTACTCTGCACAAATATGATTTGAACATAAGTAACACCTTGATATATGCTATTTGCATAAGAGTGGTGTGTTAGTACTGTGTGTTACATTGACTTACCTGGCAGATGTTTTAGAAGTGCTCCCTTACACTTAGCATATCTAAAGAGTAGCATATCTAGAGATTAGAGTATTACAGAGATTTGGGAATAGCCCCTTTTGACTTTTGCCAGTAAGCAACCTCCTAGCAACCACCCAGAACACCCTGACAACCTCCTGGCAACCGTCTGAACATTGTTTAAAAACACAACACTTCAGCAAGTGCATAGCAATGTCAGCTACCCCTCAACAAACTAGCACTGCGGTGCCTAGGCAAGTATTCTAACAAACATTTAGATAAAACTGTTTTTCAAAGATCATGAGAAACAGTCAAAGGTGTCCACACTTCAAACTGGTTGTGCAAGAGACATTCAAATTAGCCAGCTGCCCTCAAGCTCCCTCATCAAATGTAATTCATTGCCTCAACCTGTTTCATTTAATGATCAGTTTACTGCTGATATCTGTTACGGCTCCAGAAACGTACAACACTTGCTTTTCAGCCTGAATTAAGCGCTACAACTTCTCTTATGGTTTTCCAGGTGTGTTCTTCATTCCTTATTTTATCTTCCTGTTCTTTTGTGGAATCCCGATATTCTTTCTGGAGACCGCGCTGGGTCAATACACCAGTGAAGGTGGCGTCACTGCTTGGAGAAAACTCTGCCCTATGTTTGAAGGTCGTGTATGCATTTATAACCTACAAATCAAAATGCCTTTTATATGATCCTTTCATTAGAAATGATGGCACTACATTTTTGACCTTGGAACAATGTCACAAGTTATGTTTGAAATCACACAGTGTCCTCACACGGATTATTTATTTTGTTTGTAGGGGTAGGGGTTGCCTCACAAGTCATAGTGATCTATCTGAATATATATTACATTGTGGTTCTGGCCTGGGCTCTGTTTTATCTGTTCAACTCTTTTTGGAGTACTCTGCCTTGGACTTCCTGTGGCAACTATTGGAACACAGGTGAGGTTTAATGCATTAATAAAGTAATTGTAAAGTGTATTCATGTTAGGATTAACCTATTGAATAATTTAGGATTTGTGATTTTCCAGATGGCACGAACATCACAGCTTTAACTCTCACCAATATTATTTAGTAATGCTTCCTAAGGCAAGCGTCACTATTACTATTTTTCCTGACCTGTAACCTAAAGTATTACATTTTGGTGCAAGATTTAGGATTTATTGGTTATCCTAATCAATTGCTGTTTTAATAAATCAGATTATAAATGCCTCATTCCAGTTTTTGTTTCTCATTTTATCAACAGAAAACTGCCAAAATCTAAGTTTTACATATACAGGTGTGCACAGATCTGCTGCCGATTGGTCTTTCCTCTACAACGAAACAGACAAATTTGGTGACAACTACAGCTTGAGGTAATCACACTGCACAACATCTGAGAGCAGGAAATAAAAACACTATTTTTGTCTGTTGTTCTCCCGGATGTTTGGATTAAAGGCTTTAGATGATTGCAAACATGTTTGAAAAAAGTTCCCTTTTGTACAAACAAAACTCTTTTTGTAGTATATAAAAAAGAATGATTTATTCTTTGGGCTTACCTAACAGGAAGACAAAAAGAGCATGCAGACAGATGTGCTAGAGTAGGTGCATATATGAAAACATGTTTCTTGTCTAAACTTGACTTTATGTGGTTTTGTGTACTTGTGTTGTTATGTAAGAGGAAAGACATACATTTTAGGATTATGAATGACTTTTTTTATGTAGAGTACTTGTCACAACACAGAAACTTTCATTCTTTCTTTCTTTAGTTCTCAAAATGGATCTGAATGGCCGCCTTTCAAAATCATCTCTCCAGAACAAGAGTATTGGTTGTAAGTTGAATACATTACTTCCTAAGTTCTCAACATTTCGAATGCTTTCTGTGCTAGTGCCAGACAATCAATTTTTAAGTGACAGAAACAAACATAATTGAACTAAGTGGCTTTTATTAGTGGTGTTTGCTACTAATATAAACA
>JAZGTK010010924.1:0-16017 GCA_036877625.1 Ambastaia sidthimunki | reverse complement strand
GACTTCCACTGATCTGGACTTGAAACACAAACAAAATGAACGGTATGTGATCTGTAGACAGACACAAAGAGCCTCATATATGCAAGTGGATGGATTTAACTGGAGATCTCTTTCTCAGCTTGTTGACCTTGCAGAACACTTTGTAGAATATTGATTTGAGTAGATCTCATTCTGTGGGCTGTTTGGGGAATGAAGAGGTCTCCATTGTCTAATTGCAGATTTATTCCAAAGATGAAACATTTCCCTTAGATTATCCAATATCTCAGGTGAATGTTTGCAATTTAAACTGTTTATTAGATTTTTGTCCAAAGATAGCTTACACTGTTTTAATCTAAATCCAATTTATTATACATGCTGCTGTCTGATGGCAGCACTTTTTGTGCTTGTTTTGCGGTGAATACCAATGAGGACACGATAAAGAAATGGTGAACAGCACTATATGGTAGTTTAATACACATTCCATACATTTATAATGGATGTGCCTGTTTAGGGGTTTTTATATCACAGAACTACAATTATTGTTTGCTCAGGAGTTCTTGAACATAATGGACAGAATTTAAACTTACTCTATACTGTGAAGAGTATTATTGTACTGTTACTTTGAGCATTTATTCCTGCCCCACAAGGCATTTTTCCGTCTATAAAAAGTATTTCTGTAGGTGTAACTGCAGAGCCATCTTTGACTAATGACATAATGACACATTTGTCTGTAATGAACTATGCCACAATAATTGACTGGCATGGAGAAAATACAGAGAAAACACTAGTATACACATATAGAGTATAGACTATATAGAGTTTAGACTCAGTATAGAGTATAAGTGCTCAATATTTTACTCTGAAAACAAAGTAAAATAAACAGGTTTGCTTGTGGGTGTCTAGTAAGCAAAGCACTAAGTGCCTAAACAACACTTTTATTATTGATTATTTATTGCCACTAACTTTCCAAACTTTGGCAAAAACTTTGGAAGCATCTTAAATTCAGCCAATAAGGTTAGAGCTTATTGAAGAAAGTGCTTTCCAGTTTGGTGAGGTTAGTGAGGCTGGAACACAGTATGTCCACTACAGAGGAAAATAGCTTTAATAGTTTTAACGTGCATGAAACCATTGAAATTTTTCCAAGACTTTATTTATTTACTGTATGATCTTACTGAGGCCTAAAGATTTCACATGACACTCTGCTCTGAAAGAATGAACACTCCTGTAATTTTAATACTACTGTTCTCCACCTTCCAGAGTGAAGATGTTAAACTGCTTTAATAGCTACAGGCTGTGATGCCATCGATCTAATGAGCTCCATGTAAATTGCATCCAGCCCTGCCTTTGACAGATAACCTAGTATTGATTAGAATGCTATTGGCCAGGGTAAACCTACAAATAGGTTTGCTGGCATGGAGGCCTCTTATAGATCGAAATCAACTACCACTTGCTAATGAGGGATGATGGTTCCGTTTGATGTGCTAATGACCTGGTGAGTGCAATAAGGTCACAAACAACCTTGTGTCTGATTTGTCAAATACAGCAATGCTGTAATTTAGCTCTGGCATGTGATGATGGATAGCCCATTTTCTCTAGTCTATTATTTGTCCAGCACTGAGGGTCAGGAGTGCTATGGCGGGTCTCAGGGGTAATGCTAGCAGCTTGCTAGAACGTGATAAGACTGCAATGGTGAATAGATGATGAGTCTTATGAGAGGATCTGGCTGTACTGTATGGTAACTAACAGCCCATGAGCCAGGCATCAATACCCTGGGTTATGTAACTCATGCATAACAGTGCATTACAAATCCTCTCACATCCCCAGTCCCAGCTCACCCCCCAGGCACAAACACAACCTTTCAGATGTATCTTGCATAATATAGTTGTTGCAACATTGGCAATTTTCATATTAGGAATCTGATAAATATTGAATGCAGTGGTCACAAACAATGGCTATTTTACTAATAAAAGGCTGCAAAGATTGCAATGCAAACATTGAACAGACACTTTAACCTTGTTTCAGAAACTAGTGAGCTACCTACATAGGCAGCATGTCCAGGAATCATAGAGGCACTTCTGATGTCTTCTAAGATACATTCATTTGGCAGAAAATTTAAGGTGGCATCACATCCGTGCTTTTCAGAAATGGCAATCCCACAATGCATTGTGATGAGCTCAGTGGAACAGAGTGAGAGAGACTGGCCATCTGTGATACGCCCTTTATTCACAAAGTTCTGCACATCCCAAGCCAGCTGACTGTTTATTTATTAAAAGATTTTAACTTATTTAATTTCTGGATCAGGTTTTATACCAGTATAATAGTATTATTTGTAATAAATTCTTTCAGCTCCGTATAACACATTTTTCCATATTTAAATCTATCCACAGAGCTAGAATTTTTATGCAAATCAGCTCAAATAAAATGTAAAAAGCTCTGGAGATTTCATCCAGGTCCCCTTTGAAGGATGCATTAGATTAGAATGCCGCCTTAGTTTGCATCTACCTACTGCATATACTGTGGGCAGATATATAATTGACTTTTTTTCTACTTAAGCAGGATTTCAAAGCAGGTCACAAAGTCTACTGTTATGAATTTAAAATCAATTGGAGGCAGTGATCATAACGGTCCATCTTTACTTCAATAGAATCAAAAAACCTGTCAAAGTTTGAATGCCTGTCTTCTCATTAGTTTGATGAATAAGCAAAACACAACAGCCCATTGAGCACTTATAACCAGCAGTGTCTACTAAGTATGTCCAGCGGCATTAAGATAAGTATTTTTTTTTAAGTAATGCCCATTAACTTTCCATTCATTGTGCTATTAATGAGTCTCTCAAACCCACAGATAAGAACTTGTATTGGATTAATGTTCTATCACTAACATAGATTTTAAAAGGCTGGTTTTATGAGTAGGTGTGATCATTAAATGAGATACTGAGGAGGCAGTTTGAAGGTTATTGATTTGTGCTTGGGAAGTTAAAATTTTAACAATAACTGTTAGTGCTGTGTTTTTATTTAATGTTCAGTGCTGTGTAGAGTTCTGGCGTCCTCTGAAGGCTGTTGTATTCATAAACCAAGTTGATATTCGGTAACGATATAATTACTAGTCTGAATGTTTTATAGGTTTGCTAGATTACCCCAATATATTTATTAGTTCATTAATATATTTATCCATTCATTTTAGTAATATATCCAAAACAAATAATCCATAGACACACTCATTGTCCATTAAGATAAAGCTAAATAATAAAAACAGAAAAGTTACCGTTTTAGAAACAACAGTCGTAAAAGTTGTATGTTTATTACTTTGCACCATTCAAAAACATACCGTGCTCCTGATTTCATGTGCAATTACTCTAAATGTCACAGTATTGTTAATAGTTGCTTTATATCCACACACAAATGTCAATGGAAAGATGAACAGAGAACTGGAGGAAGTTTTCCAACACAGATATGCACCAGTTCTTTTAATGGCACTTCTTATCACAGGAGAAACAGCCCACAATGATAGTGCTCATGTGTGTCAGCAGCTTAAAGTGTCACTTTTGTTCTCCACAAATAGACTGAGGAACCTCTGGCCTTGAGGTGCTGTGCCCTTATTTATAGAGTCAAAAAGCATACTTGCATGAAACCGGCCATTGGCAGGTTATTAAGATCAACATACCCTCGCCATCTCAACACACACACACACACACATACAGAACGAAGCACAAATATGCTCCATCTGGCTCCCACACACTCTAGCTGCTCTAAAACCTGCAAAGAGTTCATTTCAGTTTCCATCAGTGTTACAGAATAGAGTATCATTATAACTATTATCCAGTAGCTTTAAATGCTAGAGCTGATTAGATCATCTGTAATTATAGTTTGATCTGTAAAATAGGGCAGAGCAGAATTTACATCAGAGGTCAAGTTGCAAACAAACACTTTCAAAAAACTTTTATTGTAAAAAAAAGTAAATCAAAAATAGCCTTAAACGTTTAAATGCATTGAACTGAAATGACCCTAAACTGCATAACACCAGCCATATGCTAAACATGACATAGACCGAATAGAGAAATTTCATTTTGTTGCATTGCACTTAGTTGCATTGTATGACTTTTTTGCATTATATGCATCAGTTTTCCCTGCTGTCCAATCAGAACAGAGCTGCTGCTCACCATGTAACATCTACTAAAATATGGTGTCGCCTGTATTACATCTATAAACATCACTATCTGTACGTTTCAATGTAGTATTATTTTTAATATTTTGATAAAACAGAAATGCAGATTCGCATCAAAACTACTGCATACCAAAGTACAGTAGTCACAAGACATGCATACAAATATGGGGCATTTCTCATTATCCTCTTGCTGTTTAGAGGTTGTGTATATTATGGTCACATGAACAGATAATGATCTTGATGTTATTGTTTTGAATCCTGTCTTCTGAGTATGAAAAATGAAGCTGACGGATGTGAAAGTGGGCAACACACAGTACATTAACTTCGTTTACATGACAACTCAGAGTCATGGGGCAACAAATCTGTATCAAGCTGTGTTCAAAAAACTTGCACCAAACAAACGAAACGTGCGGAACCCTTCAGAAATAAAGATAGAAATCATTCAGCCCTACAAACAAACTTTACCTTCTCTGACACAAACTGATCACTGATAAGGAGTCTGAGTAGTTACACCACAAATTTAAATAAGAATATTTGCGTCTTTTATTTAAGTGTCATGTCATGGGAATGTGTATGTGTAAGTAATGTGGTCAAAATATTTTAATATGTAAATTAATGATTTATTAGTAAATCTATGCAGAAAAATTAGACATTTCTTTTCTGGTGACAACAAACAAAAAAGACCAAAAAAGCATAATTTGTTCCCCCCCAAAAAATGTCTATTGCAATAGTGATAATTGTCATAATCACATTACTGACCTCATTTTATAGTTGGGTTAGACCTGCTGTATGTCTAAAATAAGGAAGTAATTCAGAGCTGTATTATGAAAGTCTGCTTACATTGTTTAGTGAGATATATATCTTAAAAATTGCTGTAAGTCAAATATCATCCCCCTTGTACTTCCACTGCAACCACTGAGAGCTTGTCTCATAAATAATTTATTTCTCTCTTTCTCTTCCCTTCTCCCTCTTTGTATGTGTGTACATACCTGTGTGTGTGAATACACACTTGCACATGCTTGTATGTGTTTTGTATATACGTGTGTTTGTGTGTGTGTGTGTGTGTGTGTGTGTGTGCGCACCCATATTTTCCTGCATGTATTTAGGCATGACCTGTCAGGCACGAAGTTCGTACTTGGATTCGGAAGTGCTGTGGGGCTACCGTTTCACTCCGGTGCTTTCTCTGGAAAAAGGCTTCTACGAAGTCGACTACAACAACTTTCACGACATATACGAGACCAACACACCCACCTGTAGCGCTAAGGAACTGGCTGCTAAATTAAAAGAAAGCCCGCTCCTTCCCCACCTCCCGCTCCTGAGCCCAGACTTCAGGCAGCATACGCTGGACCCCTTCTCCACCCAAGACCCTCCAGCCCTGAAAGAGGAGAGGGAGGGAGAGAATGGTAGAGAGACAAACAATGGCTCTGCCAACCGCTTGGAAGAAAATCCGTAAGGGAAACCTCCTCCGAACAGACTCAAGGACTATGTAGTGATCGGCCAGCTTCTTTTTCCCCTCGCATGGAGAGATTTCCTTGCAATAGCCATGCAATACAATCCTAAATGTCTCTAGAGAGCCAAGCTGATGTGTAGTGATTAAGGTTAGACGCACAAACAAATAAGAATCCATATATTTATACTGCGTGTATTATCAATGCCTAACCACACTCATGAAGGTACATGAATACTGTATACTCTATTTTAGCTTTTTAAACCATTCAATTTTTCATGCTGTCAATCAACACCCTGTACCTCAAGAACAAAAGAGTAGCCATATGCACTTCGATCGTCCAGCAAATGAATGACCTCGAGAGCTTTGTTGGTGTATTTCCTTTGAGGTCACAACCCTTAATCTAACCACAGCCAATCAGCTTTAATACAATTCCAATGCAAAGACTCCTAGGAGACATAGGTAGCCATTATCGAAGTTGTGCTAATGCTTGTGTGTTTAACCATGATGAAGGCCACAGCTGTGGGTTACAGTGTTCGTTTCTTTAAACTATTCTATTGTATGTTTTCTCTATTGTAATTATAATATTCCCTAACTCATAATGAGGTAGGTTACTGCATGTGTTACGGCTTCCAGAATTTGAGCCAAAAACAGAAATGTTTGCCAGCGCACCAGATAAAAGCACAACCACTGCAGCAGCTGGTGTACAGCATGTTAACCTGCAGTAAGTACCGTATTAAAATCCTGGTGACAAATGAGAGTCAGCTGATCTGGTTTTGGAAATCTGTTCTCTTCGGAATATACCTACACTGCAACAATAATCTTTTTAATCAATCAGGATTTTTGTCTTTGTTTTGCAGTAAAAATATCGAAATATCTTTAAAGCAAGATTATCTGAAAAGCAAATTTGCATAGATTTTAAGACTTCTGTTCTTAAAGAAAACATATCTTGTTTTGCATTTGTTTTTTGTTTATACTATAGACATTTTTTTAAGCATAAATCAGCAACATTTAGTTAGTTTTATTTTTAAAAGTAAAAATCTTAATATATATTTTATCTTACCTTATACAAGTTTGCTTAGCAAATTATTTTGCATCAATGATGTTTCATTGGATCAAAGATGTTATGACCGAAAATCATAACTGATTAAAAAGATGATTTCTGCAGTGTATGGAATGATTTTGTTGACCTGAGTTCAATTTGTCGCTGTCCAGCGAAGCTCAACTCCTGGACTTGTATTCTGTCTCTGTCACATTTGAGTTTTGTGTGCAAGTTTGAGGCCACATACATACTGTAAGACTGTCATTTCCCTTTTACGACCAGCCAGAAGAACTGTGTTTCAAAGCAAGCATGAACTGATGTTCTGTACACTTTCTAAACAGGGTATTTTCTAAGGCATGCAGACTTCTAAAACACAAACACTTTCTACAAAAATTGTAAAGAGTAAATGATGAGTTGTGATGAGAGCAGATTTTAAAGACTACTTCACCCTCATGCTGAGAAATTATTTGCATTTTAGATGGAACTCACTTATATCAAGTCATTTTCACAGAATTATATGCAGGCTATTTACATAAATAAAGTATAAATGATCAAATAACTGAATACTGTTTTTATTTATTTATTTTTTGGACATTGAGAAAATAAAATTGCACATAAAAGGGAAAATAAAACAGTATACCAATTTATGTGCTTAAATATTTTTGTCTTTCTTCTTTTTTACATTCATATTACAGCCCAGAGAGGAATAATTAGGGCAATGGAGAATATTGTAAACCATAATTGTGTTTGATCTTGAAAGGTTTATTTAAAAAAATGTGTGATGATGCTAGAGACAGCCACCAGTTCTTTTATTAAAGATGAGTGAAAATAAATTACCTGCAGATGCTAAAACATTTCCAAATTACCCAAATTACTAATGTGCTGTTCTTTAAAATCCTCTTCTTTATTCTTAGCAAAAGTACATTATGTTCCTGTGAGGACCATTTGTTTGTACACCTGCTTGTCAACTGAGGGCATCTTCCTCATGTTCCACATTCATCATACAACAAGATGCTTAACAATAAATAAATATTATGATAATGCTAAATAACTTGCAGCTTTTTGCAAGATGTGGAGTGCATTGGACTCACTAAATGTATGACACTGGTAAAATCAGCATTATAACTTTGCATTAATATACTGTAGTTTATACCACAGTTAAGAAACAAAAGAGTGAAAAATAATATCTTAATAATATCTATCTTTAAAAATAATATCTATCTTTTTTTTAAAAAATAATCTTAATATTTAAAATCAACACCCAAACGTACCCCTGCTTTTATTGCTCCACCTTCAAACATGCTAACACACATGCTATACAGCACAGCTAGCACATGATGAGTGCTGATTGGCTACGAGAGTGTTATGGTGATTTATCTGATCCAATACATTTTTACTGCCTATTTATTTATCTGCAAAAACAATTTTTTTTACACACCAGAACAGACATCCAACAAATATTTACTGAAATGTTTGTTTGGGTGTTTAAATTTTTAACATTGCATTGCTTTATGCAAATTTAAGTCTTGTTTTCTAATGGGATTGGACAAGCGTTCCAATACTGCTGATATTTAGTAAAACCCGCACTGGGCCACTGCTTGTATCACTCTGTTTGTCTGTGGCTTCATGGAGTATGGAAGCAAGATTTTTGAAAGTATCAGTGTTTTTTGATGCTTTATGAAATGCAAAGCTTAATGTTTTGGCTTCTTTTGGAACTATTTTTAGCTAAGAAACAGTATACAGTATACAAACTAACTGACCCCATTTTGTGTGCAGGTGTGCATTTTTGTTATTTAAAACAGTTTTAAATGTGGGCATCCAATCAGAATTTAGAGTTTTATAATAAAAAACAATTACAGCCATTACAGTTTTTCTTAAATCTGATTTTGTAGAAGGTTATTGATGATATACTGCTTCTCCATTCCTACAGAAAAGTAGATAAAACACAGCAGCAGTATATCACAAAATCTATAAGAATAGAAATTCAGCTGAAAGCCCACAAGCCTTCTCTCTCTCTCCTTTCTGTTTCTTCAGGCTGTTTTCTTCACAATTGTATTGATGCCTTTTGATGTTTTTCTCTAAATTTCCTAAGGTTAGAGATAAATTTTTTAATTTATGGAACGGGCTGTGTGAACAGTCACTAGCAAATCACCAATGCACCTTATGTAATGTATTAACCCAATCCCAAACCCCCATCCTTGCCTTAACTGCAACCACAGCCAATTACATTTTAAAATAAACATTAAAATGTATAATTTTGTAAGAGAAAAGAATAGCTGCCTAATTCATTAGTGAGTTTAGTGAGGAATTAGTGAGTAATTCATTTGTGAGTTTAGCTAACATTAACAGGAATCCAATTGTTAGTTATAGTAACTTCAAAAGGAAAGCAGAAAACAGTGATTTGGGTCAACAATTTAATTACAGGAAGTAGATAATATTAAACAAATATGAAGGAACTGACATTCGCAAAACAAGTATGTACTTTCTGTGAAAACAGGATGTATATGCATATTATGTCACGCTCTCTGCTCTTTAAATGTATATATGTATATTAAAAACATGCTGTCCCCAGCATCAGAATGTATATATTTATACAATCAATATGGATTTGTATACATGATACGTCATAGTTCATAGAACATGTTACATGTTGGTCTTTCTCTTTTTCTGAACATTTTAAAACAAATATTCAATACCACCTAATAAGGTTATTAGTACATATACATAGTGCATATCCAATACCATAATTGGAAATGCAAAACTAAATAACTACAAAATATAAAGCGACTACTTAAAATGAGTAATTGTCAAAAAGTATGCCTACATTTGCTAAAAAAAATGATCCTACGTAGATATTAATTTTTAATTTGAAGCTGTCCTAGAAAGATACAGAATTAATTATTTGCTACTTTTCTCAGACTTTTAAGGTTGTATACATAGTGTAGTTTCTGTGTAGTGTAGTTAGTGTAGTTTCAAAATGTACTGTACAGACTTGTAGGACATAATTAACAGGAACTATTCTAACTGAATGTCCTTGTGTCTCACACAGTGCAGAGACCTCAAGCAGCTGTAGCAAACTGATAAACTAAACAGAAACTTCAAATGATTTGTTGGTCTAATGTTAGCTCCATCAATCTTAAAACAAGCATATGGCTTAGGAAGGAAAACATCCATCAATATAATTAAATATAATTAATATATAAACAACGGCTGGAGCAATAGTAGGGGATGCACAGGGGCAAAGACTTGTACAACTTCTCTGAAGGTTATTGGTGATCGAAACCTTATGAATGTCTCAAAAGAGAGCGTGAAGAAAGATGTAGCAGCTCAATGAAAGGATCAGAAGCTGATGGTACATGGCTGGAAGGTTTAAGACAGAGAACTTGCTGTGGATCGAAGATTAGAGCCCAAAGCCCAAACAAACCCATGATGTGTGCAGCCCTGAGGAGATGGACTCTGTGAGGGGAGCTTACATTGTCTAAAAGACTTATATTGAGTTTGTGTGTACCACAGCAGATCCTGTAGTAAAAATGTATCAGATTTTCTCATATAAAAATTGTTTATTATAATGAATTAATTTAGTTTATTACACAGCCTGTAGTATTCCTTATGCCTCTCAGAATTAATGTTTTGAGTTACATTAAGCCAGTAACAAAAAGTTACAACAATTGTAGGTTCCCTAATAAAAAGTATTTATTTATTTAGACACATTTATGACAAGACTTTCTAATTTTTTTGCATGCATGTTTGTTCAAAGAAATGGCATTAATTTTACATCAAAGTATAAGTGTTTTACAAGCAGGTGAGTGTGTGTTGGTTTTTATCCATTATAAACACCAGTTTTGGTCCACCAGATGCAGTTTGGGCCAAGAGAGTGTGAGTCAGATTGTTTATAAGTGTGTGTGTGTGTGTGTGTGTGTGTGTGTGTGTGTGTGTGTGTGTACAGTGTATGTGGGTGTTTGTGTGTGTGTATGTGCGTCATTGCTGGACAATGCTGGTTCAGGCACTGTGAGTATATTGTGAAAGTTGTTTTGGAGTGTATGTGGGAGTGGGTTAGGCAGACCTGTACAGCTAGGCTAAGGGACTAAGAGCTTTATTTATGAATAAAAATGTCTCTTTAAAAAGCCTCTCTCATGGAGTGTTCCCCCATTCCTATCTATCTATATAAAAATATAACGGAAAAGCCTGAATCTTGGAACAAAAAATGACATTTGTAAATGATCATTGTGATATGATAAGTATTTTAACAATACAGTTGTATAATTAAGGAAAATCTTACATGTAACAAAACAAATAATGTGCTTCAGTCTTACAATTTCATAGAAAATCATATTAGATGGTAGTGGGCTAGTTAAGATATAAAGATACTAAATGTCAAGATGTTTTTAGAACATCCAAAACTGGTGAACTAAAAAGGAGATGCATTGAAAGTAATACTACAAAGAGCCTAAAGAGTTCTGATGTTGAGAAGGGACTACAGCTGAGCGGAGATTTAAATATCTAGAAAATGCAGGAATCAAAAATGACCATTTACCATTTATACTTTTTTTCTCAAAAAAAGCCATCAAAAATACCCAGAAAACACTCTACCCAGAAATCCTCTACGGAACAAATTCTTATAAAACCTAAAAAGATCTTCCACCCCACAAACATCCTCACGATTATTCTTATATTTATCAGAAAGAAGTGACTACCACATCTGTGCTTTTTCACTCATTATCTTCTCCTCAGCTCTTCTGATGGATCTACACATCACAGCTGTTTTTAAAACACAGTGGAGGTGACTTTTTCTGGTTATGAACACCTTATGTTATATTTTAGAGAGTGAAAGAAAATGGAAACAGGATGAAACCTTGTTATCAATAGACTGTTTTTCTGCAGTCTCAAACCTTCAGTCCTTGTTTCTCTGTTTTCATATTATTTTTTCGGTGTGATATAATCTCATCTGTGACTTCTGAATTATGCAATACCATATGCTTTATCCAAGACAGCGATTAGGCAACATAAGGTATCGCTGCCTCGACTTCTACTGCACAAGCGCTGAACTGAAATGATGAGAACATACAACAGTGTGAGAAAATGATCCACCTTTGTTATTACCTTTTAGATTTCTTGATAGCACGAAATGTAGGTTTTACAAATGTAAAAGTTTCAGGTAGAATACACAAGCAGGGCAGGAGCTGAGGCCTTGTTTTAAAGTCTCTTATGATGGTGGGGGCCCTCTGAGCTATACACTAACACAGCAGCATATTATATCATAGCTGCCCCCCATAGTACTGGAAGTTACAGTAGCAGCAGTTAAAGCTGTCGGAACAGAAGTTGCTTTTGCTTCAGGAGGTTTCCATAGAAACAGGCTGCTCAAGCGCTTCCCATTAGGATCGGAATTGGATGGTATGTTGACAAATAAAGTTCTGTCATTATTACACGTTGCTTTTTTGCATCTGTGCTTTAAGTGATCTGAGTTGTACTAAATGAACCAAATTGCATCCTAAAAATGACCAATATAAACGTTTATTTAATTTGAACCTCCTAAAGGCAGGCAGACTTTTTATAAAGCTATGCACATTAATTTAAATGTTAAACACAGGAATCAAAATTCAGAAATTACTATTTATGTAATTTTTATACTATGAATAGAGTTGGCTTCAGGTACAAGGAAATTACCTGGTAAACTCCCCACCACCCCCATCTAAAAATCAGCATTTTTTATTTTTCATCTTTGCGTATTGCCATTCTGTTCTGGACACTATTGTTTTGTGAGGCAAACCATCTTTTATGTGGGAGTGGGTTAGGCAGACCTGTACAGCTAGGCCAAGAGGACTAAGAGCCTTATATATGTTAAAAATATCTCTCTAAAAGGCCTCTCTCATGGAGAGATAAATGTGCCTGAAAAGCCTCAATCTTGGTAAAGCAGAGTGACATGAGCATCGTAACAATACAATTGTATAATTTAGCAAAATCTTACATGTAGAAAATAAGGTAATTGAGTCCTACAAATTCATAAATAATCATATTTGATAGTAGCTTGTTAACATATCAAGATGTTAAATGTCAAAATGTTTAAAGAATACGGTAAAAGACTAGTTCACCCAAAACTGACTCCATGTTTTCCCAAAAAACTAACAGAGGATGCCTAATATTTTATTTTGAGTATTCTGCTAAACTTATTTTGTGTGCCACAGAAAAACAAATATAATAATAAGGGTTTAGAACAAACATGGGGGTAAGTAAATAATGACATAATTCATTTTCATTTCCCATTTCCTGGAAACATTAGGACATTTTTAACATCTTTACTTTTTTGTGTGCACTGTTCCTTTTGTGTGACAAATGCAGTTCTCATCATAAAAAATGCTATATAGCTACTTTAACTGGCTGCCTGAATGTCATACTACATACAACCTAGAAATTTCTAATGTTGAGACGGGACTACAGCTGGGATTAAAAACCTGTGTTTTATGAGCTTCCTGTTAGCTCAACCTCCTTTTATGCCTCTTCTTCTTCTTAAAACACAATGCTTGTGGCTTGAGACACAGAACTGAAAAACAAATGGGGGCCAAAGGTGTGATCTGTATATATATATATACATATCGACTAGATCGATATGTATAGACCAGCCCAGTCAAAAAAGTGGGTGGGGTCGAAAGGTAACTCAAATAGAAAAGATGATGTTATTAAAATGTTCAAAGAAGATCGATTCATTTTTCAAAGCACTTGCTGAGGTGATCATGAAACTGCTGAGATGCTGATACCTCATTTTTTCCAGGATGAACAATTATTCACTGCTGAATATGAAAGATGCTGAATAAACAATTTCTCCAGGGCCCGAATGGTAATATATGATAATAAAGAAAAATGTTAGAAGTGTTACATGCACTTTTTTGGGTATTTGATTGCATAAATGTTTGCCTCGTTACATACAGTATGTTGGCGATCACATTGTAAAGTTTAATTTACATCTGTTACACACATGTTTAGCGAGAACATATCATAGACTTCTACTGTCCTAATAAAATGACTAATGATATTTTGTATATAACTATATAAACTTCTACACAAACCTGTTGCGATTATTATAAAACGTGATTTGGCTGAGCAATTATGAGCAATTATTAAAAAAAAACAGTCTTCACAAGTTAATGAGAACAGCTTAAGATTGTGTCCTTCACAAGTATAGCCACACATACACAGACACTTCTGTCTTAAGAACAATGCCTTGGGCCTGTTTATTCTGAACACATTAGTTTGCTTGGATCTGCCGCTTCAATGCCCAAAAGAGTTACAGTTACGTACTCTGAAAGACAGAGCAAACATATGAATGCACATAAAGCCAAAAAATACAATAAAGATTACAGTTTACTTTATAAGTATATGATATAAAAATTATGGATCTGCTAAAAAATGTCTTATTGCCAAGTTATTGTGACCTCATATCCCCAACTAGAGAAAGTAATTTTATTGCATTTTAAAAAGGACTCAACCTAGAATATGTGTTCCTGTCAGCATCTGAGAAAGTGGGGGAGAGAGAGAGAAGGAAAGAGACTGTGTTATTCCCTTTTGCCCTTCTCATACATGAAATCTTTCACTCAGGCTGGTTAAAGTTTAATTACAACATCAGTAGATGAATGTGAGCCCAACTCCAGTCGACAGGGAACTAGTGTTCTCAATATCACAGTCTGACAGGACTTGAGAAAACTAAATAGATGTGAGCCATTGCACAAGAGGATCCGGATTTACATATTGGATTTTCAGTAAAGTGCCAAATCATAAGCAGTAACTGATATTAAATGGGCCATTTCACAGGGAATCATATTTTGAGATAAAGTTCATTGTAGCATAACAGTGTTACTGATGCGGGAAGGAGGATTTCCCAGCATGCTTAGCAGGGGACTGAAAAAAAGAGGAAATTTGGACAATTTTAATGTGTTTCTGAGCAAAATGATTAAGAAATAAATATTGATCTGTATTGTTGGATTTTAGTAGAGTTCTGTGTGTTTACATATTTGAGGTTACCACTGTGGTAAGTAACAGGGTTTCTGTTTATTTGTGGTATTGTTTGTGTTTTGTTTTTATACAGCATTTTGCTTATGCAAAAATGTTATGCAAAAATAAGTCTTCAGAAAGTTTGCCCACCTGGTTTCTGCGAGGTAAAATAGTGAAATCAGAATTGATCCTTCATTCTAAAACACCAGAATAATAAAATCAAAAATAAAATTTTATGCTCTTCCTTGTTCTGTGTGGCAACCACTCCTCTGTATAAGGATCTCAATGGTAGAAAAGAGCAGCTTAAATTTATTTTTAGATCCCTTTAGTCTTATCTTAATATTTTCAGAGGCACATTTTAGCTCAGGTTGTGTTGTGAACCTGTCACGATGTAATGCAAACTTTGCAAAAAAGCTAATTGAAGAATGGGACAGATAAAACTGTACTGAACTTAAATGGAAATCTGCAGCCTGCAAATAATTGCAAGAAAGCACCGCATCTCATTTCACATGCAAAGAACATTTACATATTAATCTTAAAGTCACAGCAGCAAAAATGGCTCATCAGATGAGTTTGTGTACGGTTGCCAAATGGTTATAAAACAAATAAGAAATGACTGTTTCTTCAGCAAAATCTTTAATGCCTTATAAATTATACTCTAGTAAAAAAAATGTAGGATATGAGTCTTGTACATAAAAAAGGAAATGAAAATGTTAGACAACAGTATTATTCTGTCTAGATTCAAAACAGCAGAATGTGTTAGAAACTATTGCTGATCTCAGGCTGCTTTTGATTGGATGTAAGATGATCTGTGTGTGTGGGGCTGGGGAATAAAGCAGACAGGACGATCCCACTTAGGAATTCTCAACCACAACACAGTCAGAATATTCTGCTGATTCCCAAAGTTCTTTTTTCCCACATTCATCTTTTCCATCTCTCTCCCTGTCAAGTAATTCTCTTTGCTGAGTATTGCAAAAGTCAAGATGGTATGTTATGTATCAGTGAGGAAATATATCTCAGTTTTGAATCAGGTTCACAAAAAATAGGATGTGGTTTAAAATCAAGCTAAAAATTTAACCAGGGCTTGTGGCAAAAAACTAAAACAAAGGCCACTGAAAGTGCACAGTGCCGGATATTTCAATATGTGTGCAAAAGTGAGTTCCTCAGTTTTTATTTAAAGTAAAATTTGAGACATGTCAAAACATTGTTGTTGCTTTTAATGTACACTACAGTGAAATAGCTGTCAGAAATCAGTATTTACTGTCATGATGGCTGTTGTTGTTTGTGTAGCTAATATAAAGTGGGTTATAATTATAAAAAAGAAATAAGTATAATGATAAAATGACTAGAGGGCTGTATAAAGAGACTTGCCTTTTAACTAGAATACAGTATTTAATTTTGT
>JAZGTK010010923.1:0-16017 GCA_036877625.1 Ambastaia sidthimunki | reverse complement strand
TAAGCAAAAGCCCACAGAGAATGAAGGTCATGAATCAGTATCAGCGTTGCTTTGACCTTTATGTGGTCATATTTTAAATTCCTTTGGGCTGCTGTGGTCTTTTCTGATCATATGGCGCCCCCTTGTGGACAATAAACCTCTTTAAAGAACTGACACCAAAAAAACATTTTTAAAAGTATGCCAAACATTAATAAAAGAATTTTAGTATCTCAACATAAGAGTAGCATTAAACACTTATTTCTTTTTTTCATTTAATTTTAGCCTACAAAACTATAGAGAAAAGTCATCTGCGCATTTCCAAAAGATTGAAGGAAATAAAGCAAGACATGAAGCAGAAAGAATTTATTATCAACCATAGATAGGAAAATACAGTAGTGTAAAGGAAACTGTCTCTAAAACTAATAATACAGAGAGTAGACAGAAAATAGTTGTTTACCATTCTTTTTCCAGAGACGACTTCTTTAAAAAGAGCTGCCTATTTTGGAATTTATTACGGATTAAACATTCATTGAATATTGTAAAAGGTTTTTTTAATGTTTGTTGTTTATCACTGCTGGCATTATCGCGAATGGTAAACAATAGTTGATTCCACGTATTACATGATGACTCATGGTGGTATGTACACAGAATGTGTTAATACAGAAAAACTACTACAAAAATTGTTGGCCTCTATAAAACGTAACAGTTCTGAGGTAAAAATCAAAGCTTTGAGCTAAAACATCCTCAACTTTATTGCAGCAGGAGGTTTTAAATAAAAAAAGAAACATTTTTTTTTGATACATCAGAAAGCATAAAGCAAAGAATGTGACCAAGAAAACAACAATGGGTGGAAAAACTTTTCCTTTAACTGCACAGTTTCTGACTATTTTTTGTTTGAAAGTGAAGGGTGTAATTTCTGCACTATTAGTGTCACCAAACACAATTGCAAAAAAGTTTCCTGCCAATCTGCTATTGGTTGCAGAAAGATTGTCCCGCCCCACATTTGCACTATT
Organism: Ambastaia sidthimunki; assembly: GCA_036877625.1. Classification (NCBI taxonomy): domain Eukaryota; kingdom Metazoa; phylum Chordata; class Actinopteri; order Cypriniformes; family Botiidae; genus Ambastaia; species Ambastaia sidthimunki. The sequence continues at coordinate 15,025 of JAZGTK010010923.1, read as the reverse complement.
AGTGAAGCCAGTGTTGCCCATCAACATACTAATCAAAGCCAAATAATCCAATTCATTCTAATTGTCTTTGCACATTAAAATGGGATACAAAAAAAGTACTTTAACACCAGAGTTCACACTTTTTCTTTTAAGATCTGTCAGAGAATGAGGGGCAAAACAAACATCTAATAAACAGCTGAAAACAACAAAGGTCTATGAATTTATTCCCTAGTGGTCTATACTATTTTACTTCTGTGATTCAGCAGTTAAAAACCAGGGATGATCACTTATTGCCGATTGATACACACTGATGTGAAGTTAAAAATATTACTGTGTAGTTTACTTTAAATGTGACACCATCTCTAGTTAAATGACCCTCCATCATGACATCAAACCATACAAAAACTATCCTGTCTTTACAACACCGTACATGTTCACTACCAAAACAAGATTCAACGTATCTGTGAAGATGAAACCTGCTTCGATCTCAGAATCATTTGTTTTAGGAAAAACATACGTTAACTCTGAAACAGATAGACAAAGCATAAAAACTAAATCTCAATAATGCAAGAGAATCCATTATATACACACACACACACCACAATTTGTTTTATAGAAAGGAAATATGCAATACACATTTTATTCACACTTTACAAAAAGCTAATCTCAATTCTACTATAATACTATTAACAATTTATGGTCATTTAATAATACAAAAAAAAATTAACTGTGACGAGGCCCCATATAACAAATAACTGTTCCGGTTCTTACAGATAAAACAATGACTTAAAATCAATACAGCTGCATAGCTGAAATAAACAGATGTATGTTGAGTTGTGTGATGGTCATGCAGATATAGGTTTTAGTGAACCAAACATACATTAAGTGCTAAATTGTCTCACCACAAACAGACAAGGTATCATTTACTTAGATTATATTTTGGTCCAACGGCTTTTAACTGAAGTTAAGGATAGTATGGGAAAGTTAAATAAAACTTCCTTCAACAAAATGCAGAAACAAAACATGAAGATCAAACTTTTCACGTGGCACTACACACGAAAGATTATGGCCATATAGCGGAGATTATGGGCAGACATGAACAGAAGCACTAAACACACTGGATTACACAATATAGCCTGGAATTTAAAATGTTTGAGGTGGTGTAAAAGAAATGACAATTTTTAGACATCTAGTTTGAATTGTAGATTCTGGGGATCAAAAACGTCCTGGACCAGATTTGTTTTCTATGCAGAACATGTAGTACTACTAGAAATCAATTCAAAACTACATCAGATTTGCACAACAATAATAGTTAAACTCTTTAAAGGACAAGAGGTTGTAGTTGTTCACTGAAGGGAGCACAAAACAGCTACACAGATAAATGACAGTAAGATCTGTATACAATGAAATGGCAGGTGCATCACCCACTTGACAGAAAGATGGAGATATTATGAAACTTTGCAACTACACCACAGAAAAACAGTGTGAGATGGATGAGCAGATGAATAACAAAACTGCATTTCTAAGGTATGAACATACCAAAGAACATGCACTGAAACTTACAACAGGAAATCAATTACTATAGCAAAACACAAGTGCAAAATGAGCTTAAGTGCAAAAGTATGGCAGCGAGAACCAGGAACAAACCTCTGTCTTTTATACAAGCTGGTAAATTTGATTAGTTTTGATAGAAATGCAGCCTATAATACAATCGTATTCTCAATATGGACCATAATTCATAGTACAAAACCATTTTTTAAAAAGGTTTTCTTGCATGTGTCTCATATACAATCAGGTTAAGCCTAAATCTGTCAGTTAATATATTAGATTGAATTTGTACAAAAACCTGGGAGGACCAATATGTTGAAGATTAACAGCTGGGTCAGAATAACACTAGCCTCATGAACAGTGCTACAGTTCATTCGAGCATGTGGATGATGAAACAAATGGGAGATCTCAGTCCAATACAGTGAGAAATTGCTGGTTTAAAGACTCCCTGTTAGTTAGTTCTATAAAATCTATTTTTATTTTTAAAAAATCTTGTTTATAGCCACAACTGTAGATCAGAGATTCCACAGCGAGAACAAGCGAATGTTAAATTATTCACAAAAGCCCATTGGACACAGAACTAAAGAGAGCCTGTCTCTGTAGAAAGGGTTAAAACAATCGTGCGAAAAGCAGTGGCGCTAAATCGAGTCTTCCTAAAATTTGGTTTGCGTTTCGCACAATTAACTTAATATCTTTCCACCCCCCTTATCACAGAAAGACATTTGTTTAAAAACATTCCATAACAGTGCCCTAGGCTTAGTTTTAGTCTGTTCTAAATAATATTGCACCAATTAAACGCTAGAAGACGCAGCACCAATGAAAAGCAAGTTTCAGCACCGCACAAGTGGAAAAACTCCATTCAACTTTCCTACACTGCTAGGACTGATTTCACTACAGAGCTTGATTAGCAGAACACACTGGTCACCCATTCAAAAGTCCTTACAAAGTAAGATATGACTGCAAGAGAAGTGTCTGTTTAAAAGCTTTAAAAGCAGAGGACTTTTTGAATTTAAAATGCTAATTGTGTAAAGAAATAAAGACCTTGTGTGCCAAGGTCTTTATATAATAAACTTGTGCCTGAGATAATTTGAGTTACGGAGGGAGTTAATGCTTACTCACAGAATCAAATTATAACTGGCCTATAACTGGCATTAAAAAGCATATAATCCATTTGAGTGTGTGACCAAGTGTGTTACCCTCATCTTTATATAAATATATATTGTTACATAAAAATCAACACAGCCGATGGAAGGGAGCAATTCAACAAAACTCCTTGTAAAAAATTAAATCTTAGCTTAACAAATAGAAAAAAACAAACACGTTTGGACCCTTAAAATAAACAAAGATAGAAGAGAGAAACAGAACAAATATATAAAAAGAAATTGCTTAGAGGTTTTATCGTTTTCAGTATGTTTTCAGAAAAACGTGTTGGATTCTGCAGCGCCACCAGTGGCCAGAAGGACTCACTACCTGCGTCCAGGTAAGTGGACCCCATTGAGAGAGGAAATATAAGGCAGAACCAGCTCCAGTTGTGCAAACAGGGAGAAGTGATCGGAGGGGATGAGAGGATGTGGGCAACCACTGATATTGTTCTCCAGGAGCCAGTTTGTGTCCAGGGGCCCCAGGACGCCCAACACACTCAGCTGTGGCTTGGAGTAGAAGATGTAGTCAATGACACCCTAAATGGGGTTCAAAAAAGGGAGTTTCAATGTATGCAAACAAGATTTGTGACTTGACCAATTCAGGCATCACTCAAACCAAAACGCTGGACGAACCAAACTGAGTATTTGGGTTACTTGTAATATTTACATACTGGTGTTTGGAGTGGGATTTTGAACCAATGAGATTGCACTGTGGGCGGGGTTAGTTACTTTAGTTAGTTACAAGAAATGTGTATGACAAGTCTTACATATAAACTATAAAGCTACAGTTCAAAGTCACCATGAAACAGAAGTTGTGACTGTTTTTTCTTCCTTACGGGAAGAAATATCTATGAGACACATATCTGAGTAATGGGCCACTGGAATGAGCTTTTTTCAGGAATTGATTGTTTAAAGTTGTAGCGGTAGACCATCAATTGGAAAATCAATTTAGTCCCACACTCGGGGAGAGACACATCATCAAGAGATGTTTCATGGAGGAGAGGATGTTAGTGTTTTTAATAAAGATTACAAGGGCAGATGAATTTTAAAAATACATAATCAAAATTTACTATTTTAAGTTTGTATGTTGGAGTCCAGTTCTGCACTTGAGAGCAGAGTTTAAACATTTAAACACACCTAAACCACCTGGACTAGGACCAAGTCTAAACACCCCTGGATTAGGTATATACACTGTAAATGTTAATAAACCTGAACATTCTGCAAACATAGAATGATAAATATTCTATAAACAAGCCGTTTCTGTTCAATAAACATGCACTGTTGCAACATTATCTAGAGTTGGGAATTAATAACAGTGGTTATTTTGGGCTGATTTTTCTTACCTTGAAGTCAAAAGTGTAATTGGTGTAAGGCATGAGCCCGTCCTCATAGGCACTCTTCATCTTAAAACCATGCGTGATCCGTCCGTTAGACGTGCTGATCTTGCCGTTACAGTTGAAGTTGGTCAGACTGTCACTGTAGCGAAGCTCCTTGAAATCTTTGTGTGTGCAGTCGACCCCACCTGTGCTCAGGTACTCCACCACACCTACAATTAATATCAACACACATTATCACGTCTGTTTCCACATTCCAAAACTGGGAATGATCATATTATGGGCAACTTTCACAATCCAATTAAACGTATGCTGTGGAAAAACTATATGAATTTAAAATGAATCAACTATACATGCGATTTGATTCGTTTAGGAAGGCCTACCCGAGTCAGGAAGTGAGTTGAGATCAGCACACAGCACCAGAGGGATGGAACTGGATTCTCCAGAGAGCTTCAGGCTGCGAGAGGCCTTGTCTATGATGTTCTTCACCTCAGACATGAACATCATGGTCTGCACCAGCTTTACGTCTGAGTATTCTGGGTCCCAGTGCATGTGAGCGTTTGCCACCAGTAGGAGCTGTTTTTCAGAGACGTGTAGAAACTTGCCTGCTGCAGGAGGAAGAAAATAAAAACGCAGGTCATTATCATAACCGTAACTCCACTGTATTACAGGAACAAAACCACGTAATGCTTCCTAAAATCAGCTTCACTTTTTTCTATTGAGGTATTGAGGTACATATGACCTGAATATTTTGTATAATTAACCCAAATGTGCAAAGTTAACCCATCAGATACTCACATGACGCCTCTATTAACTCTTTCTTCAGCTCCAGCAACACAGCAACCCCAATGTTGTCCTTGGTCATGACTCGATTTAGCATAGCCTCCGAGCCTTCAGAATTGGCCATAGCCAGCTGGTTAAACTCTACTGTGTGTTTCTGCACCATGCTGAACCTAACAGCAGGAAAAACTATTTCAGTCAGGTTCCATTCAAACAAACACTACAGAAATTCACTGGTATATGAAATGCAAGGTGACACCTCAACTGTAAACAAAGGATTCAATGACACTGTAATCTGTGTAAAACAAACCGTACTCACTTTTCAGTCTTGTAGAATACTGCACATCCATCAACATGCTTCCTGTCCGATTCAGACATGGTTCTGGCTCGGGATTTTGGGCTGAAGAATCCATCATATCCCTGTTTACTCAGCTCCACAAGGAAGTAGTTGTAATACTGCTCCGTCTCCACTTCCTGTATAACACAGCAGACTATAAACTCCAACAAACACCACAGTAGGTGTCGACTCAGAGCTACCCGTTGTGCATCACTCAACTAAAAATAACATGACCTTTGAAGAGGTAAAAAACACTAAGAGACCATTTTATCTATTAGGACTTTGAGCCTGCGTGAATTCTCTTTACCTGTAAGCTGATGATGTCTGCATTGCAGCTGAGGATTTCCTGCATAATGGCCTTTTTCCTGTAACTCCAGTTGAGGGCCCAGGACGGGCAGTAGCCATAGAGCTGGCGAGTGGCGTACTTATCACAGAGCACGTTGTAGCACATTAGAGTTAACTGGGCTAGAGGTGCAAAGACGAGAAAGAAAGTTTAGGAGAATTGTTCTCTGCCTTGTTCAGGATTTCAATTTTGTTGCGGTCTTCCAATACACGTTTACCTGTTGGTCTCGTCCTGTCAGGTTCCTGAAGAACAATCCAGGATCTGGCTGGAGGTTGCTCTGTTGGCACTGATCAGACAAAGAACAAGCATTTTAGGACAATACTGCAAATCAGTACCTACAAAGACTAAATAAGAAATCAGTGTTGAATAATTCTTAACTGAATACAGTAAGTAATTACAGTTCATGACACAGTATGAACTTCAGATAGGAAGAAACAAAACAGACTTGAACAGAGGCTTAATAAACAGGCTTGAGACACTTACTGCGCTTGATAGCACCTGCAAGATTGTCCAAAAGGTAGTTCAGCAGTCGGCGTGTGCCATCTGGCTCCTGATAGAGGCTCATAATTTCTTGAGTGAGTGGATTGCCTGTAGAAATAAATACAAACAATGAGAAACATCGGTGGCAAGCAATCTTTACATAGTGATGATGTCAGGATGTCAACAACCAATCACCTTTCAAGCCCAGTGTTTGTAACTGAAACAGTTTCCCCAATTCGAAAGGCAGAACCCGCAACTGGTTGTTATTTAAAAACAGTTCCCTGTGAAAAACACAAATAGGAATATAACTCTTGGATTTATGAATTTGCCACTGATGAAACAAACATTTGTACTATAAAATACAATGCGAAAACTTCCTTAACTACTAAATTGTATTCTTTTTAATTAAGTTTCCAAACCAGGTTATGTTTGGGAATCCTTTTATAATGGGAGTGATTTAATTTGTCATTTACGATAATCGGAATACTAGTTTTTCCTTTCCTTTTATTCCTCCGTGGCAAACACATTAAATGGAGCAAATGATTCATGAAGAAAACGTGTGCAGCTTTTGCTCCAAGCAACTCACCTGAGAGACACCATGTTGCCAAGCTCTGCTGGAAGGCTCCTGATCTTATTAGACGACAAGTCCAGGAACACAAGGTTGTGCAGCTTGGCAATGTCGGGGGGGATGCGCGAGAGGCAGTTGTCATTTAGATGCAGAGAAGTGAGGTGAGTGAGTGTCCACAGGGCTGAGCTGAGACTCCGAACATTACCTGAGGTACACACAAAACATGGCTCCATTTTCTGAAAATACCTCACCATACTTTTCATTATCAGATGTACACTGGATAATGTTCTTTACCACACACTGTACATTAATTATTATCATTATTGCTGCTGATGCTCTATTACACACTAAAATGTCTAGTTTGCATCGTCTAGAAAATATTATACAGTTTACAATGCGTATATGTATTTTTAAATACGATATATACAGGTGTGTGTTGTGAAGGAGTAGTACAAAGAAATTATGTAAGAATGTAAGTTGATCTGTAAAGTACGTCTTGTCTTGTTTGTGAACAGTGCAGATGTGGTAAATCTATAATATTATAAAAATTTTATTGTGCCGTGTCAACAATAAAACTTGAAACTACTTGAACCAGAACTAGAGAAACATACCAGTTACTTCAAGCCCATCCCATGTGGATTTTTTCCCATTGTTTGCCTCGTCACTGGACATAATAGTATACATTCGCCTTGAATCAGGCAGGTCATATTTCTCCTTGGGCATCCCTAGACCACTGTGAGAGACAGACAGATTTACATAAAAGACTGAACTGAAATTATTCAGAAATCTCAAATCCAAACAAATTTTATCCAAATAAATTGTTAAATCTGCGTACATCCTTGTTTCCAACCCAGATGCTAAACACACAAAACACCACCACAGTTGTTGTTTCTTTAAAAAGTTTGTTTAAGGAAATAACGTAATGCCACAAACTGCATGTTGTCACCCACATGCAATAAATTGCCCGTGTCCCACGTGGCTTTGAAACTCCAAAGACTTTGTTTAGATAATAATCAACTTAATTTAAAACAAATAAACACGTAACAGGAACTAATGGCAAAACAACACCTTCTTAAAGTAATAGCAATAAGTAATAGCAATAAGTTCCTTAAAACAGCAAATCAAACCTATTATAAACGCTAAGTGCTAAATTATTGAGTTAGATAAATGTTACCTGCCTGATAATATCTAATAATCAACATTTAAATATTTTTTCTGCACGCCGATGGAAAAAATTAAGCAATCCGACATAGCATTGAAGCTAACAAACAGCTAGCTAAGTGCAACGCTAACGACCCATTAAAACTCATCAATATCCGACAAAAAAATATTAAACAACAATCTCTAAAGTCCTATGACATATTATATTTCACTTTAATTTACTTTTACAAAGTAATACGCGTATTTTCCATGAAGTCTAGAGTTTCGTTTACAGTCAACCATGTTTGCTAGCAGCTTAGCTACAGGCTGGATAACCCGCAACGTACTGAAAGATTTTCATCTTACTTAACACATGCATACGATCACTTTACAACTCGACTTGATATTTTCTTATGCATGCATAAATATTTATAAAACAATCATACTTTTACCTTTTATCAATTTCTGGACACGAACAAAGAGATACAGGCTAACTAGTTTAGCTAAAGCTGACTTGCTGATAACCTGTAACGATAAGCCAGACCCAAAGCAAAGCTTTGTTAATAAAGTTTAAAATGTACCTCCAATCGCATAACAACTTCTGAAGTCAGCTGTGTGTCCTAAAATGAGCTTTAATTCATTCGTTCGTCGGCTGTGCAGCTACGGGAAGCAACGCAGCATCATGGCGGAGGGTTTTTGTGCAGCTGTATGAGGATGTTGTGCTGCTTTCAAAAACAAGAGTCCATGTGCCCACATTTAACAGGTCGTGTCTCAAATGCTCTTCAGCTGCCTACCTATATTGCACAAACGATGCCCGAAGATACTGTTTAGGTAGGTAGCTAAGAAGGTTTTAAGACACGGCCATCCCTGCTTAATTTGTAACATTCTCAAAGATGTTTGGACATGTACCAAAATCAACAGAATATGTAATTTGTTAACATTTTATAAAGCATTGTTTACATTGAGAAATATTTACACTAAAATTAATTCAGTAAGTGGTTGCTCTTGTTTAGTGATTATTAAAGGGGTGTGTTTTTATTTGTTATGTTTTTCTTTACCAGGTAACATATTGCAAGTGAAATTCATTTATTAAAAAATTGTTTTGGGTCTTTCTCAAAAATGTTTCTTCATGATCGTGCCCAAGACCCTGAAAGATAAACAAGCACGTGTGTCTTATGAAAGGTCTAGTTTTATTGGTAGTGATGCCGTTTTGAGGTATTTATCTTTTGCCAATAATGCTACACACAAAGGCCTATAATTTGTCAGTATTGTATGGCTGTCAAAGTCAAATAGCTTAAAACTGTTTTAAAAAAAGTTTTTAAAAAAATCTTAAAACTGATTTAGTAACATATTGTTTGTGATTATTGTGACCAAACACATAAAACATTTAAAAGAATGTGCATTTAAAATGTATAAAAAAAAAAGTCCAACTACTACAAGAACATCTAACAAATTTGAATATTACTGGATATGTCAGTTATGTGATCCTGTAGTTGGGACAATGACTCCTGTACTTCCATGGGAAGATCATGGCCAGTGTCCTCAATAGCACGAGACAGGAAAACCTCTGCTGCCTCTTGAACCGCCGACCGCGTCAGCTGGTCATTCATGGTCCACGCTGGAGAACGTGTCCTCTCAAAACGCTCTGTGATGGGACAGGGCAAGTGCCCTGCAAACAAAGGTTCACAGCAGAGTAAGGTTTCTCAAAGTCTTATATAATAATCCTATTACATATTTGCGGTATATGTTTAGTCATGTATTAGCTGAAAATAGATAAGTGTTACCTTTCACTACCTCTTCATAACTGAGCAGCAGCATCCACACAAGTTGAAGGAGTTCCTCCCACTTTCTCCACCTCTCTTCTCCATCCTACCAGAACATGCAGAAGATCAGTTCAGCTCATATTTTGTGCAGAACATTGATGCAAATTTAAAATCTGATATTAAAAAATGATTTCTGTATTACAGAAGGGTCTGAAGGCAGCGTGGAGTTCTGGAGGTAGTACAGCAGCAAGCTTAGAGACATGGTCAGGGGGCTCTTCTGAGAACAAGCGTCATTCAACATCAGATCCAACAATTTACACCTTAGCAGTTTGCTCTCCAGAGTGCTTAACAACAAGAGTCTAACACACAATACCAAAGAAAGCAGGGTTAGAATTTGACCAAAATGTATCTTCATAAATTGACAGCAAGCACTTTTAATTTACAGTAAATGTTATCAACGCTTTATTGAATTGTAATATAAAAAACGAATTATGTTGGTTCTTTCTCTGTGTTTTTATTACCGTATTTGCCTGCATGGAGACAAGGTGTTAAAACTCTGGAAGAGGTTTTGTGAAAGTTTGCTTGAATCGAAGGTGGGGGTCCTGTCCACCTCAAGGGCCAGTGTCAACATCCTCTGAAGAGATAATACAATCCTGTAACAAATAAAAATGTTATTTTTTTTCTCTATTTTGCATTGGCTGCTTTGATGAAAGGTTAATATACTATAATGATAATGAAATGATCACTTCACATACTTAAGACAGTTGTTGCTCTCTTTCTTTGGATCTTTTACATTGTCTGAGTGAGTCACAGACTCCTTAGCAGCAGTCATCATCCAATTTATTACATCCCTAAGAGCAAGAATCAGGAGACATTTTATTTCACTACTTACACATGATTCAGCTTCTTACAAACTTGTGGTTCAAACAATTGGGTGAGATTGTAACTCACTTGACATGCCTGAACTTCTGGTCACAAGACAGCATTGCCTTTGCAACGGAAAGTTGAAGACGCTGATTTCTAAGTTTAAACTGAAAATCGTCTTCCAAAACCTTCAACACATATTGCAGCAGCATGCAGCGAACTTCAGTCCGTAACCTCTCAGTGTCATCCTTAAAACATCAAACACAAAGTATGGAGCATTTTATTAAAACATGTTTTAATTTCTATGTTATGTAGTAAAAGTTTGTAAGTGCTAAAAATGTTTTCCTTCCTACTTGTTTCTCCATAACTGACATCAACAGCTCCCAGTCCCATGCGATGGTAGATGTATCTGCAGGATGATATCTGACCATACACAACAAACATTATTATATTACAATCAATAATGTTTTACCCCATTTAACTTAAATCAAGTCGGATTTAAATTTAGGTTTCCTGCACATGTTGGAACATTTGCGTCACCCACCAGGTAACATCTCAGATTTACTACTAAACCTTTCACTTTACAAATACTCTAATACAAAAACTCCTTCAAATGAACACATGATCACAATACCTCTGTATCTTCATCAACAGGTTATAGGCCTCTATGGCTAGGACATCGGGGCTTTGCGGGTCCAAGAAAATTCCCCTGAGCAGGTGTGTTGTGATGTCCACAGGCGGGTAGTACCGAGGCTGTACGAAGTCAGCAAGCAGCTGAAGAGTGCCCTCTGGGTAATTCTCCTCAATGGTGCTGTAGACCAAACTGAGGCTCTGCCGACAAAGAGGCTCTGGAGAACCAAAGTCTTCATCCTCATTTCCATCTTCATGCTAGAAAAACAGACGACTGAATGAAATATATTTAATTGTGACTGTAGGGTTTTTGGGGGGACTACAAATGTTTTTTGAGACAGCAGGGTATGTCCAGTTACCATGTTTAGTCCTAAGAGCTGTTAAAACCAAAGAGCATTTCAGATTCTTATTTTAATTCATGTTAACAATAAGCTAATAGGGTTTTGTTGAAGGTTTCAAATGTGGTGACACAGCAAGAATGCAAGAACACAACACTGTTGTTGTTATTTCTGTAAATTTACATATTAATACAAGGAAATCTTACCGTACGTGGAACTGTTCCACCCATACACTGCCTCAGTTTTCTGAACTGAGCCAGACAAATATGCTGCCTGTCTTGTGTGTTGTCTTTAGAAGGATCTGACTCCACATCTGGTACATTCTCCTGGTCTTCACTGATGCTTGACTGCCAAAGCCTGGAGGGAGAGCTTTCTAGGGATACTGCATCAAAATCATTTCCTCTCAACTCTGCTCCATCTGAAAGGGTTGGCGATGAAGGCAGAGACATGGGGAGGCTGAAGGGGTTGCTTGATGAGGTCTCCATAGACAGACCAGGTGAGTGTGCCATTGTGTCACTGGCAAGAATCTCTGTAGAGGTGGGACTGTTAGGTTTACTGGACTGATTCTGTCTAGATGCAAGTTCAGGGCTACAAGGGGGCGATACACCTAATGAGGAAGGCAGGGTGGGGGATGAAGGCTGAATTTGGGTAACTGACATTTTTAGTATGTCCTCATTTTTACCTAAATTCTTATTGGACACTAATTCAGTATGAATATCAAGTTCAGGGTGTTGAGGTGACTGTTGACTGTTGCATGTTGTAAATGGGTTATGCTCATTGGATTCATCAGAGAATATAACAGCATCTATTTCGCTTGGACAGTAATATGGACTATCAAGGCTATATGGAGAGTTAAAACCACCCTCCTGTATCGTCGAATAAATATTTTCTTCATTTTCTTGGTCTCCTCTTTCACTGCAGGCAGCCGGTGTTAATAAACCAAGTTGTGTGTCATTAGTGTTTTGGGAAACATCTGCAACAGAGTTCTTCAATAACGCAGAGAAACTTTCAAAAGGTTTTGGGCTTGAAATTTCATTGGCTGTGCAGCATTCAGCAGACTTGTCCCAGCTCAAGGGCTCAGATGGTAGAGTTGAATTACAATTTGTGTCCTGATGCAAAAGATTTTCTGTCCTCTCTATAATCATTGTTTTCAAAGAGTTCTGCTTACCAAGTGTCATCATGGGAACAGACTGCACATCGTTCCACGACACTACATCACATTCTGAACTGGCCACATCTTTTTCAGTATCGTTGATCTGAGATTGTCGACCTTTTCCAAAAGACACCGGTATTGAATGCACAGTGTATTCTGCATGTTTGCCTAAAGTGTCTATTGATGGCACAGCCTGTGGATTCTGCAACTGTGCATCAACATCATCTGTACAAATGTCACTTAGATCTATAAATATGGGGGAAACAGTATCTCTCTTTGAGCCTTTTCGCCTTGAAATGGGCAAATTTTGGTCTGTGAAATCGATGAGGACCTGAGACAACATCCACAAAAGAAAGTGAGAAGAAACCAAGAGAATTATTGACACGAATAGTAGTCGACCAATAGCCGATGGGTTTTTCAATGACAGATGCCCATATTGATGACACAGAGAGCTAATGTTTATGTTAATGGCTGACACGCTAATTGCAATATTAAATGTAAGAAATGCAACCAATAAAACAAATATCTAGCATGAAAGATTGTAATATATTTAGCATGAAACAAATACAATATACTAAACTGCAGCAACAGCTTGCGCGGCGCAAGTATGTGTTTGTAATGTCTCGTGTGTTCACGCACATGGTAAACAAATACCATATTTTACATATGCAAACGATCGGGACCTTGTTTTTTTCCCACTAGTAATGATCACAAGCGCAAACGCGCACAAAGAGCAAAACATTACTGTGAGGTTTATACAAAGCCCTTGCAAATAGGACAACGAACGAAACTTACAGGTGTAACCGGGAGCAATTCCTTTCGGATGAAGGGGACGGAGTCTTCTTTGACTTCTTGGTAACTATTTACAAAGACAATATCTGAGTCGTCGTCGCTCCCCGAGCTGACAGAAATAACATCCTCCATAATTGCACAAAATGCATTTGAATGCATTAAGTCAGTTTTGGGATTACCAGAAAAAAAATAGTTAGTCCAGGAAAAAGCGGGAGGTGGCCAGTATGCATTTGTGGGGTTGGTTGGTTTATTTGTTTAGTAAGCAAATATACTGAAAACCCAAACAACAACACGCCAAGACTTGCAGTCAATTATCCGCCAGTTATGTTGTGGTTAAACAGGCATCCACGAAAACAAAACACATTGCACGTTGTTAAAATTACATATTACCCGTTATATAGATGTAAATGTTTTGGTTTCACTATTGCAGGATATGAAAATGTGACGAGAAGGACTTCCGCAAGTGTAATGCTGTCACGTTATGCGGAAATGCGCAAGTAACAATTAAATATTTGACGTCTTTCGGCAGTAAAATGTTTTTAGATTCATATGCAGCTACATATAGTAATTTAAGTATGGCACACATAAACATAAACTTTTAATTATAAGATCTACGATGCGTTCATATTGACGACAGTGTAACTGCATATAGCGAACGTTTCGCTGTTTGTGTAGAAGGGGATGTAGCTCAGTGGTAGAGCGCATGCTTTGCATGTATGAGGCCCCGGGTTCAATCCCCGGCATCTCCACTTTTTGCTTTATCTTTGTTGAAGGTTGTTTAGTTGCTTGTTATAAAACAAGCTTACATGTTATGGACAAAAAGACTGTAATTTGTAAACAAAGGCAAGAAACAATTTTGGCACTTAGTTTTAATCCAGCATCAAACAATTAATGTTGCTGTTTATTACAAATGTTTACAGTGATTTCCAATTTGATGTCTAAGATCAACGTGTTTTATTCTGAATTTTATGTACTATAATAATAATAATCTTCACAGTATCTATTTAATGTGATTTTTGTCAAAAATGTGTAGAACACAATGCAAAATGTCTAGGCTATTGCTGATATCAGACTCAATTTAAATAGTTTAACCTTAAAAGAAGGATAAGGGACTCACTGAAATTTAATATATGTGTGAATCGTCAAAGGGGACCATAGCAGAGAAGTCCAATGCTGTCCTTTATGTGAGCAATACCGAGGCCCATGTTCTGGGTGTACAATGAATATCTGTATTGCTGAGTTTCTCAAAAGAAATCTCAGTTGTCTTGGAGACCAGGAAGGTCACTTGGACTTTTGTGGTTCCTGGTCAACACACAAATCCATTCACAGATAAGCTTCCTGCCATGTGCATCATTCTAAAAATACAGTGAACACTACCCATCTGCCCTCTAGTTCTAACACTTTGACCCGTCCCATTCGTGTGGGTCAAAATCGTAACCAGGACAACAAAGCAACAATGCGCTTTCACTTATGGTCTTTCATAATGGGACAATTTATTTAATTCTCAGATAAGAAGAATTACTTGTCCAAACAATTTTGAAATTGGAAACTGATTTCACGATAAGACCAAAAACAGTGATAATGTTTCCATTTCTTTGGAATCTGAAAAGTTTAACAGAGCAGGAAGATCAAGTTACACCATAAACGTTCAGCACACGCTGCAGTTGCTCTTGTAAGTATGATTTTCCAATCCAACAAGTCCCCTGGGAACCACTCAGTGTTATCCAGCAAAAAACACAGATAGCCCATCTGGAAATGTGCTTTTCTCTCTTGCTCTCGTCATAATGCAAAATTTAAATTTATGTTCAAGATATTTAGGAATCCCTGCACACTT
>JAZGTK010010922.1:0-16019 GCA_036877625.1 Ambastaia sidthimunki | reverse complement strand
TATGTATGTATGTATGTATGTATGTATGTATGTATGTATGTATGTATGTATGTATATATGTATATATGTATATATGTGTATATGTGTATATATATATATATATATATATATATATAGTTTGACTATAGATTCCCTTTAAGACACCAGCTGCACCCATTTAGAAGGTTTTGAGGCTTAAGGTAAAGTTTCTCCTGAAAAACATATCATAGCACTTTAATTTCAAACTGTTTCTGCTATTAATCTTTGTAATGTTAATGTTAGCTGGTATCAAATTGCTTTTTCTTTGAAACAAAAAAGGACAATAGGATATTAAGCAAGTAAATAGGGTCTGTATTTAATTCATATTGTCCCTGACAGAAATTTAAGTTGTTATTTCTCGATGAAACTGTCTTCGGCTATCTTCCTCTCACTCTGTCAGGTCAGAATGTAAACTTCATTATGTAACAGCTTTTTCTCTGCAGTGAGGTCTCAGCTGTTATTCTGCATCCTGAACTCTGGGTGGCCAAATTGTGTCCTGTGCAATCCATTTGGAGTCCTGTGCCATCTTTCACAGGGGGATCACAAGCTTTGTGTGAGCTCCTTATTTTATCCTTATTTCATGGTCATGCTCTCAAATTTCCCATCATGCCTTCCATCTGGCCTGCACTTCTAGCAGGTGGCCTGTGCAGGCAGATGTGTTTATTCCACCACCAATTCTTGATGAGCGGGAAAGTTTTGTGTTTGGAATATTTTAGCTTTAAATTTGGAACGTTCCATCATGTATAGTTAAGGTCAAAACTCTGGAATTTTTGGTGTACCGTCCCTTTAAGTGGAATCTCATGTTTTCTCTCATCTTGTTTTCTTGATGTTTTTCATCATCTTGCCAATTTTTTATTTAGAATTTTAAATCTAATTACAATATTTAAACATTTTAGTTGGACAGAGTGGATTTGATATATTTGTGTTATAAAGGAAGCATCAGGTCCATTTATATTCATTAAGCGTTAGCAGTAGGTCTAAATATAAACTCTTCTCACTGTGTCCTCACTATTCAAAAGCCACGCTTTTCCTTTTTAGGGGTGAAACACTGGGAAGTTCTGTTAGCCAGAGCGGATTTATCCATCATTAAATGACACCAAACTAAGGCTTTATGCAGACGTTCCGTTCATTAGAAGCACTAATCACAGAGAATAATTAAGCTGATAATAATGGCACTTCACAATCTACAAAATGAAAACTGGCCCTTATCTTTAAAACCAGGAAGTGTTTTAATGAAACCATGCATTCATTTAATATCAGACCTGGGTTGTATTATATATAAATGCTACATCAATGTCTAGATGTATTACCTTGATATCAGTTATAATAACTTTTGTTTTAAATACAACCCTCAAGCCGTTAGTATGTGTTTTTAAAAACTCCAACTCTCATAAAAGTGAATCAGATCTCAGAAAACATGATTAATGAAGAAAAAGCAAACACAGTTAGATGGAGTGTTAAAGCTATAGTTCACCCAATAATGACATTTCTGTGCCTTTATACTGTAATACTGTTTTACTGTATACTGTAATACTGTAATTTTTCCTGTGTAACACAGAAATAATTTTTTTTGAAGAATCATTGTTCAGCCATCATACAACAAAGCTTAAATTTACCTAATTATTCACTAATAATATTTTCCTCTCCCAAGACTCACGTCTGGTCTGTGTCAATGCCCAAATTCAAAAACAGCATATTGTGCTTGGTAGCTACTGACATGGACATATCATTTTTGAATCTGGATACAGACACAATTTTGTGTCTGAGGTGTTAATAATCAGTGTGAAAAGACTTAAAATACATTCAACTCATCAAACAAAGCCATTGTATGTTATGTATTGAATATAGTGCGCTTTAAGCCTGTTTTCATGCTGTTTTTTGTTCTATTTAGAGCTTGACAGGCACGGCCAATAAAAATGTCTTTATATGATAAGAGCTGCATAACAATTAATTATAAATGTTTATGTTTGTCTTTTACAGAAAAATAACAGCACACACATTTGGAACGTGAGTCATGAGGGCTGGTAAATTAAGGCATTGGAGAGATTTTTGAGTGAACTATTGTTCCACTGGGAATCTACACGATATGTACATTTCACAGTAGATTTTAGTTCATATTTGATATTTGATAGTCATTCATTTTGGTGTTACAGTAAAATATGAGTTTGTTTATTTCAACAAAGGGTTAAATAATGTCTGAGGTAAAATACATTTTGCAGTAATAGACAGAAAACAAATTAAGGTCAAAAGAGAAGCTACATGTCCTGCAAAGAGAAGAGGGAACGTTTGTATGTTGTGCCTCACTAAGTAAGTGACTTTCCTGATTTGTTAGATTCAATTTAGTCGCATCCTGTCATTCTCTATAAACTGCACTGCCTGGATCTTCATGGTAATGACTTAAAATAATCATAGTTTGCTGGGGCAGGAATTGTGCACTGACCATGAGAAACTCAAAGAAAACAGAAATAGAAAATAGGGTCTTTTTACTTTTTCTTCACGTGTGTCTTGCTTGCAACCAATATTTAGGCTGTTTTTTGTCAAAGATATAATACAACCTTTATGCATTTGAGGTATAGCTGGGCTACTCAAAACTATTTACATAATATTCCAATTAAATTAATCGCAATGAATTGCATATGTGGTGAGACAGTGAAGATCAAAGTCAAAGGAATTACTTTTTTCAGTGAAAGATGAAAGTGCTGAACTGATATGAAAATGTGGCTTTGAAAGTCAATTTATTGTTTATTGCCTTCTTATTAAACATAAGCCTATCACTGGCCTGCAGTCCTCAGCAGTGTATTCTATTAACTCAGTCTGTGTGATTGTAAACTAGGGGCTGTTTGCACAGAACATGTTCTTACATTAATCTGCAATAATTTTAATTGTTGGGCTATACATGTATGTGGCTTGACTGCTGAATTTGCAAAAAATTAATATGATATTTCATGCTTGAATTGCTTCAGTGGTGGAAAAATTCCTTGGAATGGAATTTACATAAAGGTTGGATGCATGAATGGATTATTTTTGTTTATTTTTGTTGCATTTTTAATACATAATTACACTGATTATGATTATGGAAATTGATTATGAATTATAGCTCTTGATGTAACTACAATGTAAACCACTTTTCTTTCACCAGATCGGTTACTGGCTCCCTGTTGTCCGTCTTAACTTTCATAACTTCAATACTGACTCACACACAGACCATTTGGCCTCTGTGTGTGGCTGTCACGTTCTAGCTGGATGGCAAACTCTTATGACACATCTATCATGGTATACAGCTGTATGAGTGCTCATTAATTATCTCATCACACTTTGTAGTGGAGAGAAATTACGGCGTCGTCCAATGAAAAGTGGCTGAGTGATGCACAGATGGAGGTGCAATACTCCCACCAACCCCTTGAAAGGTTTCTTTAATTAACAGTCAGCTCATGATAAAGAGATTCAACACTGGCAAAAACTGTAGCCCACAGCTGCCCAAAACTCATTTTACAGTGTAGCCGTTCCCAGAAAATTAATTTCCCTACATGAATCCAATTGGAAAGCTACAGTAACCTTTCAGTGAGACCCTAAAGGCCGTGTATGCAGTGACGATTCTCTCATGAAAGCATGAGAGGAAGTGTGTCCAAATTTGGCTGATTTACATGTCGTCCACACGCAAGAAGTACTTTTGATTAAAAAAAATTAGCTTCAAAAAAAGAATCGTCAACAACTTATAGACACAGTGTCTACAGCGAGAAGTCACGTATGCACCTCACGTTCCAAAAAAAATTACATGTTTTTATATTGTTATTCAGAATGAGTGAGCCGGGCTCTTGTCGAGTAACAGGGGAAATGTACAGTTTGGTGTTGCTAATTTAAATTTCGAGCTGGCTAATATTCACTTTTATTTCTCTGAGTAGAAAAATGATTAGCATCAGCAGAAATGTTGAACTTAAGTTACCCACTTCTTTCCTCATGTCTCCAGTGCCTTTGCAAGGGCTTCAATTTGTGCCTAGGATGATTGATTTAAAAATGTCCCTACCGCCGTTAGGACCCGTGTTTTTGCCTACATAGTGAAATTGCCTGTTATATTTGATCAGTTTATCCTCTTTAGAAGAATATTTATATACGGGAAGTACCTGTGTCTATCCTTTCTGTGTTTATCTTTTGTACACTGATTTAAAATGTCCAAACATTGAAGTTTGATGGGTCAATTTACAAAACAGATGCTGTTTGTTTCCCTCATTAGTGTTAAATCAGCTTAAGATTGTAGTTTTTTTTGCAATGTGGCTTCTGACATATGCAAATTGGTAATTTGCAGGTTGACCATATATATTTACATTATTGTTGTTAATAATTATGCACGTTTATGTTTGTACTGTACCCATTTTTATTGAGATGTTGCAATATGATAAATTGATATATGGCTCTATTGAGGAGAAATATAGATTATTTACTTTGTTTAATGCTTTTAATGTTTAATTAAAAACAGAAAGTAAAGAACAGACAGGGTTAAAGAAACATTATTTCTGAAAATATTGTATAGACCCTTGACACACTACATACTGTAGAATAAGTGCTAGGTGGCATCCATAATACATGGAAAATAATATATGTTGGTTTTAGAAATGAAAACATGAAAGGTGTATAACTAGCAAAATTGATTGGCATTATCTATTTTCCCTTCACGTCTGTAGGTAGGGACACGCTCCAATCATTTAACCCAAGTCTACATGCTTTTCATCTCCCCCACATTCCTTCTCATTTCCTCCAGAACTGAGCTGGGCTCAGGGATCTGCCATTTCACTGTCATGTGCTCAACGTGACGTTCTGTCGAATAATTATGCGAAGTCATCAGCAGGGGATGTGGAGCTGAGCTTGGCTCGCGGACAGCCCAGCCAAATGGTTCTTTCTTAGGGCCGGCTGGGAGGTGTTGAAAAAAACAAGAAAGGGAGGCTGTCAGATTGGTATGTGACTCACCGGATGTCTTTTCAGTCTGAGGCTGGAGTACGACCTTTTGAGAGCCCTGTCCACCCACAGCAATCCAGTAATACTTTCCTCAGATAATAATTTCTCTCTGTGTCTGCCTGTCGTTCACACACAGAAACACAGGATCATAAATAAACTTGCCCTGGAAGGACCGCCATAGGAAGAGAGCGCATGAGGAGGAGCATCTGAAGTAATAGAGAGATGGAAAGAGAGGAAGAGGTGTGCGAGGCCATTCTGGATTTCTGTGAAGTGCATTCTGAGTCGTTCAGTCATAATGTCTGGGGAGGAAGTGATGCATCTGTGCCGTGTTCCTAAAAAATCATTTCATTTCCGCAAACTTGAAATGTAATCGTTGAACTCACCATGTCTCTCTCATATCGCTGTGAATGTTCACGGTTTTAAGGAAACAGTTTACCTAAACAAAAATTCTGGGATTATTTTCTCACTCTTATGTCATTCTATAAACATGTAATCTAATAAAAAAAAAAAAAGCTGTTTTTGGTGAAGTTTTATAAATTAAGGGCAATTTTCACACATAATTTTCATGTCATGACGTTGAATTAGGATTTAGGTATAGTAAACAATGAACTAGTTTTATGATGGTCTTTGCCAGCAATAGTCACTCAAAACTGAGCTTTGTGCAGATTTTTAGCTTAAAAATAACAGCATATAGGGTTAAAAAGGAGAATTGTTCCTTTCGTCTCCAGAACTAGGCATCTCGCTGCAGTCAATCCTAGTATGTATTTCAGCTCATTCACTTTCTCTTTCAGTATTGCAATAGAGGAACGCTACTTATGCCGGCTAAAACCATCACACAGTTAAAATGAGTCACGCCAATTATTGTCACCAAAATATAAAGCAAACCGGGCTGAAAATGCCTTATGAAAGTAACTGCAGTACACGCATTATTTTAATAATACCGCATGTCAACAAATCTCTCAGCGACACGAGCTCATACAGAAGCTGTCTAATGAAAAGAGCCGCCCCAGGCAAGCTAAGCAATATATTAGCACTGAACAGTAACAGCACAGTAATGATTACAATTATCGTTGTTGCTTTCACAATTTTCACTAACCAAAAAAAGACTTCCTCTGTTAGCTTTGAAACCCTTTGTAGGCCTTTAAAATTGGAGAAGGAGGATCGTCAACATTGACATCAATGGTGTTGAGTTTCCTCTAGTGGATAAATTGAATCTGGGTTTCTTTTTTCATGTATTTCACACACACATCAATCCAACTTTAAAGCAGAGTCGTCATGCATGTTTTATCGGAAGCGGAAAAAACAGGAACTCGGATACATCCACAGCCTGACATGCTTTGACTGGAAGCAGCCCTCCATCAAAATGATATCAGTGCTGAGTTTCAGCAGCTTGGATGTGTCTGATGGCCTGCTAATCATGTAGCCCACGAACAAATCAGACCTTATTCTGATTCCACGGGTCTGAGAATTCCGTCTGACGCTTGACACTCGCTCCTCTATTCAACC
Source organism: Ambastaia sidthimunki (assembly GCA_036877625.1). Classification (NCBI taxonomy): domain Eukaryota; kingdom Metazoa; phylum Chordata; class Actinopteri; order Cypriniformes; family Botiidae; genus Ambastaia; species Ambastaia sidthimunki. The sequence continues at coordinate 9,545 of JAZGTK010010922.1, read as the reverse complement.
ACGGCCGACTTTACAGCTAAATCAGAAAATTTCTGCCATCGAGTTTTTTAGCATTTGTAAGAGCACCGGAAGCTCCAGTCTGAAGGAACAAAGACTGCAGTCTGAACAAAGGAAACTCATAAAAAAAGCACTATGTATGTAAATATATTTTATTGCACAATTCTTGAACTTATCTTTGAATATAAATAAAAAGGATTGACTGAGAATGTGTACGTATGTAACAGTTGTAAAAATGCTTATTTTTTTGTTGTGTTTTTCTCATTTGATTCTGTTTTCTCATTTCGGATGATATTGTCAGCATAACAATTTGCAAGTGAAAAGCTGAATTGAAAAATTAACATGAATTTTGCTAGTAAGGCCCCAGTTTTGCTTTAATGACGGCATGCGTTCTCAAGCCTGATGACTGGTGTTATCCCAGCATGATTTGAGAATCTTGTGTAGTTTAATGGAGGCAAGATAATCACACCCAAATTTGCACATTTGATTAGTGACCTCAAAAAAGTTTATTCATTTTACATTCATCATTCATCATAATGTTTCTGTTTCAAAATCCTAAAACTTTGTCTTTATTTCCAGGCTGGAGTCCCAGATTTTCAATGCAGACCGTCATCATATATCATTCCAAGTCCTGAATCCTGGAAGCAGGTATCGTCAAGGAGAGCTTTCTGAGAGACAGCCTTGACTTTTAAATTTACAAAACAACCCTGAACTTCGAATCATCCAGTGACATCCTTATTGTTTACCTGTGTCCACTATTCTGTAGACCCCAAACACAAATGTGACCCCAAACACATATTTCTTACTACACATCAGTGGTGGGCGTTCAGGCCTAGACCAGACAAACAGTGAAATCTAATGTAATACCAGGTCAGTGACGGCAGTAATGGGTCATAAATTCCAAGTTCAGACAGGGTTTGATTGTAAATCAAAGCTCAGACTACTGGGCTGATTTAAATCTATCAAGACCCGGTGCAAGGTTTATAAGGTTTTTAAAGAGAGGCGGAATTCTTTATTGCCCGGGAAATGGTCTGTCCTGAGTTCAAAACCTCAGCACATTGTGGGAAGAGCAGAAAGTCCAGAAACATACGGCACAGGGGACGTGATGCTTTTAAATCTTGTATGCTAATCTGATAGCATTGGAGGTCGGTTTTGAATGGCGTTTTTCGTTCAGGGTGATCTTTGGGAACACTTGTTGAGAGCTGGCATTTGAAAATGAATGTTCTCTATCAGTGACGCTCCGGCTTAGCGCTTTGAGGTGAAGTTCTGACTATCGTGGCATTTGGGGGTTCGCTTCTTTTCACTGCAAGGTCACGATAAAGATAAAAAATAATCTCCCGTGACAAATTTGTTTTCTAAAGGCCTCGCTTTCTGTCTCTGTCATCTTTTTGAGAAATAGTTGCTGATAATGTTCACTCCAAAGGAATTCTTTGATTTGTCTGAAAATTGTGTGTGTAATTTAAATGTCTCTAGCATTTGTTTAAAGTCACCATGAAAAAAATACTGTTCTTGTTTTTTTTAAATAATGCAGTGTTTAATATAAAAGATTTATCCATGCACATCATTTAAAAAAAAAAAAATCTTTAAGCCAAATCTTTAACCTCCCCTCCCCTTTGACACATCTCTTCTTATGATGACATATTTCTCAGGGCGAGGGGGGCGGGACTATACAAACTGTCTAATGGTCATGCAGTTTCCAGCCCTCCAATTTTCTACGTTCCAATCAGTTCTCAAGGACAAAATTAAGTTCCGCCTCCCTCTTTTTCTTATTACAGAAGCCGTTTCATTCAAATTTGCATCATCATAGTGAAGAGGACACACAGTTTCTTTTTCATGGTGACTTTGATGAGAGAAAAAGTGTTGATTCCTGATTCCTGTTAAATGCACACAGTTGTAGTTCCACAGTTTACAATCAACTGACCGTATATGGAGTTGTTCCAGGTTTGGGAAACGCATACAATTTTCATCACACCGGATTTCTGCAGGCTAAACTTGAGCATCCGATGACATGATGCTATCATCCCAACTATTTCTGTGCAGATTAAACCTTACCATCTCAACCCCTTATTTTGCATTAGCATTTTGCTACGCATAACCATAATTATGAACAATTCAGAGTGTGTTCGTAAAGGTGATCTCCACCAGAGGTAATGGCCTGAGTGCTGACAGTATATAATCAGACAGGTACAGCCCATAGTGCTGAAATAACCTCTGATCTGTCCATATCTGTCCTCTAAAATATTATTCATTCACCTGATTCATTCAGTGTGATTGTGGTATCCAAATGGTTTTTCAAAGATGATTCAGTTGTAGACACGTAGTTGGGCAGCCACACTAATCTGCTTGTCTCATGCTGTCTGTCTTCCTGTTGGTTTGGTCTATCTGGCTGTCTTTCTGTCCATTTGTCTGCAAAATTTGTAGGAATGTTCTCTTTTGTAAAATTGCTATAACAATACAGTAAAGTATAGTGAAAAAAATATACCCCATTTAGATGAATAAATGAATGTATGAAGTAATCATATGTAGTAAATTAGTATATTTTGTAGTATATTTTATTTACTATATATGGCGCAAACTTATCTTTGAGCCAAATTCAGGGGGACATGTCTGACAGCGTGGTTGTCAGTATATATTTATATACCGATATACATGTATACAGAGAACAGAGAGAGATCATATATTGTGACATAATATATAGATGTAATTACCTTTTAAAGTGCTCTTGTGATCTCAAATCGCTCTTGGGATTATCCTCTAAACAAGATATACTGTTTTCACAGCCACCATCTGTGTCATATCATATAACTCTTGTCAGTTTGTATCAGAAAGACGATTACTCTGTAACCCTGCAGTTGATCCTCATTAATGTCTCTTTATATGCTACATTTCATCATTTCAACCACAGAGCAGTTCAGACAATTATGTACCTTTAATCAACAGTGTACCTTTTAATAATATGTTTCTTTTTTGTTATAAAAATAGATCCTCCCGTTAAACTCAGTGAGAACATTTCTTTCAGTTTATGTGTGGCTGAGTTTGTTGTTACCATTAAATAAATTTGACATTTACTAACTAGTTTTCTGAGCAAAACCTGGTCTGAGCACTTAATGAGCTTTTAAATGTAGAAATGGCCATCTGCGGGTTAGTTTCAAGTGTAGATACTCTAATTTAAAATCTGTGGTATCATGATACTGTACATTTCAGCAGAATGCTCACGTGGCAGATCCTATGGGAAAAATTGGTGTATGTCCATAAAAAGTATCAAATGTGTCATTACATTAACAGCACTTTAAGTGCTTGAACTTCCTAGCCAAAGCTTTAGAGACACTTAAAGAATATGACCCAGTTTTTGGACCTCTGTGCACCAGGGCTCCTTTTTAAATAATGATCTTCTTCTGATAGTCCAGACCTGTGGACATAATAATCAATGCAGTCTGCAGTCCAAAATATTACTCATTCAAGTTAATTTGAGAACGGGACATCCCTATTCCCACTTGAAACTTACTGTGAGAATCTTTTGGCAGTGTAGCATTCACTTTTAATGAATGAAACTGAGTATACAGTAATCTGTTTAGTGGATTGAGGTCTTATAAACCAGCCAGCCATGCACAACCTTTTGTCTGTCTTCTTTAGAGTCAATATCAGCCCAGGGCATGAATTCTGAGAGGGTGAGGTGTATCGGGCCCCTGGCCCCTTTGTTGGTGGCGACTGTGATGTCTCATGGTCTGAATTTCAACCTGAATTTTAGATGCCATGTCATGTCTTATAAAGTCCTCTCAGTAGTTTCCCTGTGCAGCCAAACCACCTGAATTGATTGTAACATGCACTGAGGGCAGTACATATCCCGGAGAGTATTTTTTGCAAGCCGCTTTTGTTGAGACATGAAAACGAATAGGAAAACTGTGTGGAAGGTCAAGAGAAATCTGCTGTTGACTGAAGGCAGCTGTACTTTGTAGGCAAGGGCATTTTTGGCAGGGCTCGTTGGCAAGACACACACAGTGACATGGCTTGTCTCTCCAGCGTCTCTTCATTTTGAGACAAGCCCTCTGTCATTGAAGCTCACAGAATCAAATTATGCCTGGGACTTTTTCTGCTTTTCGCAACAGTCAGATTTGCTGAATGTCCAATGGCCATGTGACCTTTTTGGTTAAAAATGAACAAAAACCAGTTACTGAGCAACTACATAACAGTAAGCTTATAATAATGATTTATAATTTGAGCTGTCGGGTCCAATTTCCTGGGCTTCCTTTGACTTCAACATACGTAAAGAGAAATTTGTAAACTAAAATTACATTTTATGTTTCAAACAGGAATGGGGACAGAGAGGCAAAAGTTATGGATTGTAGCTTTAAGTGAAAACAGAATGATGTGTTAATGAAAGCCGACTGGACTGTATTCATTAAGGTGGTGCTCTGGCCTGGACCTCAATTTTGCTAATCTAAGTATTCGCCCAATATTTGCCCTCTCTAGAAGAGGCGCAAATTTATCTCAGAGCCAAATTAAGGGGGGCATGTCTGACAGGGGGGTTATCGGTTTTCTGTCAGGCAGTCGAGTGAGAGAGAGGAGTGAAGTGATGGCCTATGAGGAACTTGTTACTGATGGAACTTATCAAAATGGCTGCAAGCAATGATGTCACAACAGCTCGTTCCAAAACCTAGTAGGCTTGATTGCTGTCTGTTGCCTGCATAGGCAGCTGTCTTTTTAGGCTACATTCAAGTCATTGAACCTCAATAGTTACTGATTTTAAACACTCTGCATAAGCAACTCTGACATGACATGATGGTAAGTTGATAAGCATAAGCAAAAAATATAAAATTATATCATTTTAAAATATAAAAATTATATAAACTTTAAATAAATTTGGCTATTAGACACTGAAAATGTTGCAATGCTTTATGGGGTTGTATTCTCTACAGAGAATTCATGTGGCAATTTTATTGAATTTGGCCTTTAATAATTGCACTGCTAACCTTTAGAAAAGCCTATACAGAGGTAGCACGGCGGTGATGACCTAAAATACTGCTTGTAAAGGCAGCTCACTAGGTTTTGGAACACAGCCACCCTTCATTAGAGGGCCTCAAGTCCAGCGTTGCAAGTTTTTACTGCAAGGCTGTGAATATTGCCTTCTTGGGTGGGCTCGTTTCATTTCATCTCCCGCACTTATGAGTGTGCTGCAGGTGGGGAGATTTCTAAGAAAAAAATCTCTCCTGCTGCCTGTGTGAGTCACTGGAATTTTTGATGTGTCTCTCCGGCCGTGATCATCGAGGTGCCTTTGGGAGAAGACAAAATAGAAAAGCCAGAAAAACAGTCACATGCTACTAGCTCATCTCAGGCAATTTCAGAGCAGCTAAGAAGCAAGATGGGTTATTTATAGGGCCAGACTCTTTAGAGCTCCAAGCACACGGGAGAGTGTTTATTCAACCCAGCATGAGAGGCTTTCAACAGGCTTTCCATTTCACCATCTCTGCATCTTTCTCTCTGACTCTCTCAAACACAGCCGTGCTGCCCCTGTTTACAGTCTATATAAAGATCTGTCCTGCATTAATTGTGAAAAATCCAGACAGTGTTTTCTTCATCCCAGCTAACAATTTTAGGTTGTAGGAACGTTTCCCTAACATTTCCATCAAGTAACAAAAATGTTAAAAATGTTGAATGTTTTAGGAATATTCAAAATGTCTATGTTGTGTTAATGTTGTTGCTTAGTTATACGAATGTTTTTCAAACATATTTTTAAAACGTTCCACCAACAACTTAAGAATAATTATATTTTTGATATATGTAACATAATAAAAAAGTTCCACTAATGTTACTTCAAGAACATTTTTAATAATGTTGACAGAACTTTTACAGAACATTAGCCAATGTTCTGAAAACATTCCCTGATAGCTTGGATGTTGCCAAATGGCTATAAATCTTGAAGCCATTATTGTTACTGTACGTGACATACGGTGGCCATAAACAAGTTGCATGTCCATCACTTTCTACCCGAACTCTCTCTCTCTCTCTCTCTCTCTCTGTCTTTGTGTCTCTTTCTCTCGTTGTGTCTTTGAAGTCATGGATGGTCACATTGACTTTAATCAGTGTTGTGTTGCATGCTGGCATTACTCCTGTTCTCCGCCGCATTAAAGACCTCTCACGACTGAGCCATCACATTACAGGCTGGATTCAATATTCCATCTGTTGTTCCCACTTCACAGAGTCCATTTTCCAGCTGAAAATGTTACACCGCAAATAATGGCGTCTCCTCTAAATGTCACACCTTCTTTGTAAAAGATGCCTTGCTTTACAGTTCATGCCTCAGATAGCCAATTAAAGTGTGTCTGTAATCTGGTTTATTTCTGTTCCCGCTCATATGCTAGCTGTACAAGCTTGAAGGCATATTGTATTTTGCATATGGGTCAACAACCTGATAACATTTTTCTTTATAGGCTTCATGTCAAAAATAGGTCTAACTGATTGTGGTAAAGAAGTCTTTAAGACTTAAAGTTAAAAATGTAGTCACGTTTATATCATAACTTATGCCCTTTTGTTGTCGTGTTGTCAGAGAGAACATTAATTTTATTAATTTTGTGTCATAAATTTTATTTATCTTTTTAAATAAAAAGGCATATGCTTATTTCAGGATAAATAAAAAGTAACCCTAAGATAACTCATTGATATTCATAACTCAGAAGTTCATGTTTTTTAACTTCAAAAGAAATACATTTAAAAAACCTGTCAGGTGTGCGGAAAGTATTTTTGTATTTCATGCTTAATGTGGACACCACTTGATGTTTTTGGAGTTATTAAAAAATGAAAATTTCCTGTGGAAAATATTATAGATGTTTTTTTAAATGTATGACAGCAACATGAGTACAAAGATGCATTTTTACAACTTTGCACACATTTTAACTGGAATTAAATGACTGTAAAAGGTTTCTCGTGTTTGACATTATCATTATTGTCACTGAACCACATATGATGTCCTGATAACACAATGTGTGGATGAGTAATTTGTATACATACAATGGATTGTTTAGTGAGTAGTGGAGGACAGAAGTTACTTGGGTTTTAGAACTGTTGTTTTTTGTTATTTGAAGTCAAACGTCTATCAGAGAGGTACAGGCAATTACAACAAAAGCCTTCATGCATGAAATCCTAGCTGGCTCTTATTGATAAATTTCCAAACACTTCCAAAGACTTTTTAAATTACCTCTCCCCTTATTAAAACTTCTCTCATACATTTTAATTTCTGTCAGAGTTCACTGGATGGAAGCCTACATGCACTTGAGATGATAGTGGATGCCCACATGTGCAGACAGGTTTCGTTTATCTCTCACATTTGAGATGAAAGGTGCTTTATTATACAGAGAGAGTGAGAGAGAGAGAGAGAGAAAGAGAGAGAGATACTAGCACACATCTTAAAAGACTGAATTCCTTTTCTACCTTTCACAAGCCATTTCTTCCTGCACGGATGAGTGCCATTCTCTCAAACCTCTGAAGGTCAAATAAAAACTGCTTTTGAAGAGCGAGAGACCAGAAATCTTCCTCTGAACATTCCCACAGGGATAGGTTTCATTCCTAATCAAGTCGTAATGAGATCTTCTGTCTGAGAGAATAAATATTTTCCTCAAAACTAGGCCATTGCCCTTAAAACACTTAATAAAGAAACCAAGGCTCTTAGAATGAGTGACACACAGATTTGTTGTGTGGTGTTATTTTGGCTCACACTGCATGTCCGGTTGCAAAGGTTTTATGGCTAACTACGGTTTACTGTGAGACAGGTTAAAGGTTTTGGGGCACAAGAAATTGACAGTGACTTGGTTTAAAAATGTCTACAGTAGTTTTGAAAGTAGTCTCAAAACTTTGGTTTCCTGTAGGGCAGGTCAAATGTTTGGCGGACGGTAAATTATCAGTGTTTTAGTGAATAATGACTCAATGTGACTTTACCCGCATTATCATATACATTCTGTCAGAATTATTTAAAACATATTTACAAATATTTATTTAAAACATTTTTTTGCAAAGAAATTCCGGCACATCAAGCTCCCTCTACAAGTTTTCAAAGAGTGATAATTTATCATCAAAGAAAGTTTATGACTACTGACAAAAGTAATGTAAATGTGTGTTTGACCACGTCAAAGATTGATCTCACAAACAACAGGAAAATAATGTTCGTTCACTTTGATTAATTGCAATAATACAAGGTTGTGTATAAATAGCTGCTGACAGTGGCGTTGAAAGATTGTGTGGTTTGTTTAAATTGTGCAGAGTAATGTTCAATAAACGTGTCATCCTTTTAAATTCTCATTAACAAGAATGAAGTAATTTTTTGGCCCCTGATGGCAAGTAAACACAAATATTTCTTCAACCTTTTGAACTTCTAAAAAACTGGTGGGCATGTAAGAGTGTGTAGATTATGGGCAGGGAGTCATGAATTAAAAATGGCCCTGATGAAATCTCAAACACAAAATAAATAAATCCTATCGTGTCACACTGAGCTTTTTCCCGACAGATCTGAAGGCCAGCGGTGGTCCTGGGTTCTGCCACGCGGGATGGGTTAAGTGATTCCAGCGCCATGCGGGTGCAAGTCGAGAGAAAACCGCTTCCTGCACAGCGAGAGAGGTAAAGCCCTGTGATAAGAAGTGGATAATAACTTGTGTGTATTGAGTCTAACAGATATACTGCCGTCTGTGCATCTGGGCAGGCAAAATAGCCACAAAGAGAGCAAACAAAAGCCACTTTGCTTCGATATTGTCGCAACCTTAGGAGAAAAAAGTGGCATGTCACTGGAAGGCTGGTGTTTACCTGTGTGTTGGGACTCATGCTATTGGTAACATAGGAGAAACAAAAGATCTTCAAGCTTTGAGAACAAACGCAACAGCTGTGTTTGGCAAGTAACAACTGGCTATGAAGCAACTTCCTGTAAGTATAGTGTACCGCAGGACAGAAGTGAATGATAACTGAATTAAGAAACCTTGCTATGAATCCATCAAATAATTTAGTTCTCAGAGGACCCATTCGCACCCTCACGGCAGATGTTCCTTGACAACATCTCTGTGTTTAAAAGAAAACATAGCATGACTAACTAGAAACATATCCAGTCAAACGCAGGACCCCAAACAGATTGTAATTTGTTTAGTACAGATCATTTGCAATTGAGGCTTTATTACCCTGCGAGCAATGTAGCGTTTATCTACTTAGGAGAGTCGCTCCCAATTTATACCGTTTTAACCTTGAAAGTCTGTTTGATGCATTGCATAGTTATTGGTAAAAACTAATTAAACAGCCGTGTTGGTGGCCTTGAACGCATTATAGATGTGGCAGCTGTTCCAGAGCATTATCTAATCTGCTTGTGGGATTGGTTATTGTGTGCTAGCAATGGTACCAACTCTGTGGGGTCTCATGGGGTGAGCTGAAAGAACGTACACGTTTATGTACCCACTCCAGGACACGCAGATTTCCCAGGCTGTTCATTAGCATTTAGAGGACGTGAGTGCTCGGTTTGCACGCAAGAGTGGATTTTGTATGGATAAGTGTGGATAATGTTAAAGGTGTAGAGTAAAAAA
>JAZGTK010010921.1:0-16019 GCA_036877625.1 Ambastaia sidthimunki | reverse complement strand
CAGTCAGTTTGGCTTCACAGTTTTTTGTTTTAACTGAAGTGCTACAGAAACAAGCAGCTGTTTTGTACCGAGCCAGACTCATTCATCTGTTGTGAATAATCTTTTAGATGTGGGGGGGCTCTGTGAGCAGAGGATTAGTGTGTTGTACACGTAACACAATATCATAATATTAAAAGAGGTGGACAGAGCACAACATCAGTTTGTAACTTTTAACTCGTACTGGCATTCAAAATCAACTAAAGAAGCCTTCAGATAACTTTAACTGTTAAAAATGTTGAATAAGCTGCATTATATATTATCTTAAATAAAACCAGCCAATGCTTTGCATCATAATCTTTATATTTAAAAGAATAAATGTATGTTTTTAGACATGATTTTATTCAAATCCAGTTTTTATCACTCAGATTTCTTTAACATAGAACAGCAGTCACCTACGTTACAACTGTAGCTTATTATAAACATTTCCATTTCTGCTGGTGGCTCAGAGCAGTAAAACTTCAGCCCAGCCTGCATGCTGAATTTTTACACAGGCTTAAAAATTAAGATGCATCGAGAATCGTTTTGGAACTGTACTGTGACTCCCTAAATCTAAATCCAATCGAAACAACCTCCCCTCAGTGACCTAAACTATATCACAACAGAAAAATATCAGCCGAACTTCATTATTATTTAAAAGACACAGTCTGGTCATGGTTCCAAAAAGCATATTTCAAATTCACTCACAAAACCCCAAATTAGGAGATAATTTGCATACTTGTGCACATGTTAGTCATTCTGTCATGGTGTTCTGAACTTCCTGCGATGCAACCAACTCGCAAATAACAAATACAGTGTTACTGTACAACAGCAGAGGTGTAATGAAACCCAGCTGTCCCAGAACAGCACCTATTCAAATGTTTTCCGGAAGAAGAAAAACAACAGGGCTTCAGCTAAGCTTTGGTTGTCTTGAGAAACATAAATCCACGGAGGTCCGCACAACACAACTATTGTGGAGTTTTGACACAGGGGTGATCACATGACACAGGGCGCTTAGTGTAAGACGGATTATCCACGGACAACCGACACAACTCTTGCTTCAGAGATAAGACCACCTGTGTGTGTGTGTGTCCAGTGTGGCAAGCTGGTGTAAACACAGATACCCAGAGACTTATAAACGAAACAATTCACCCATCTCAGAGTTCTCAAGAGAGGCCATGTTAGATGCAACAGCTGTCGGCTAAAAACTGCATCTACGTTTAAAGAATTGCTTGCTGTTTAGACTATAAAAAGCGCGCATGGCCGTGTTACGTCATACGGAACACTTGTGCAGTACAAAGGTTTCTGATGTGATTGCCGCATCTTGTCCCCCGCAGTTAAAAGGAAGCATTCAACGCAATTACAATAGATTGCTCGAGCCCTTGACGGAGACTCTATAAATAGTCACAATAATCGAAAGGTCAAAAAGAAAAGGTGACAAACCAAACCGAATGATGCTTCATGCCACAAAATTCTGATGTTTATTCACTCTTGCGTTGCTCCATAAACGTTTTTCTCTGAGACACAAAACCAAAAAACATTTAAGACAGTAACTAAACATAAAAAATGTAAAAACACCCCAAAAGCTTGACATCAAAATGTAAAAATGATGTGAAATCGTAAAGACTTGGAATGTAGCGCATGGATATTTACAGCTGGAAATACAGCAGCAGGCTTGTGGTCAGTGTACTGTATGTTTTCATTGTATTGCAAAGAATGGCACTAAACATTTTCTTTTCTGTTCCACACAATAAAGAAAGTCTTGCACTGGATTGACCTGGAGGTGTGTAAACAAAGACTGATTTGTAACAAACTATTCTTTACTGTACTTTTAATAAACCTATAAAAGCAGCAATCGGCAGCATCTCTGTTTGAAACATAAAATTGCAGTTACTGAACAATTTCATTACAGATGCTGAATTCAAACTGACATTAAACCTGACAGCTCAAATTATAAATCAATATTATAAACTTACTGTTGCTAATCAGGGTAAGAAGACAGTTATATATTTTATTCTGTTATATATTTGCTTTGTTTTTATATAAAAAATATTTTTTAAAAGAAATCTTGTTTTCAACCTCAAGAACAACAAATATTGTGCATCTCTTTACACATAAACATCAGACTGTGGTTTTGTCATTCTTGCACTGATGATGATGATGATGATGATGAAAGGTCACAGCTGGATGGGATTATCCGAGAGGAACACGTCTCTGATGGATCGGTGGTGAGTCACGGCTCACAGCATTTGTGCGTATTGGACTTGAACTAGGTCAGAAACCCGACAACATCCCGGCTCTGAGCTCGCGGCCAGACCTAAAGCAACAAGCAAATGCGGTGACACGCCAATATGAAGGCCTCAGAGTTTCACATAAACTCCATCACCTACCAGACAAATTGTAAACAAACGTCACAATAAAATACCAGCACTGCTTTCTCGTGTGGATGTAAATCTACAAAGCAAACACTGAGTATGAGCAAACTGACATTAAAACTGACATCTGTGTGGATGCCACAGTCACTTAAATCCGTCGGATCGTCTGTTGTTTTTGTTGCAGTCTGAGAGCGTCTCGCCGCAGCCACTATGGAATTCAATGCAAGACGACGTGTTGTGAAATGCAGACAGATGACTAGCATTCGATGTTATTGCACATAAACGATATTGCATGCGACAATGAGATGTCTTGTAAATGCAATTCTCTATAACTACTTTACACGCAAAAGGAATGAGAGCTTTTTCACGATCGCATTCTGAAAGCTAGTAAAAATTCTTCATGTTGGCAAGTGTTTACAGTGTTTCTAAGAGCGCCAAAACAGGTTTCCCAGGACATTATCTTCTCATTCACTACTGCATGTGTGCAAACACACAAAACGACCCACATGCACTGAGTCAGTAACTCACACCATCAGCCAGAATCTTTTTAAAGCACATCGCAAAAACAGAATGACTAAAGCATAACAAAAGACGACAATAATATTTAACGGCATGTTCATTAGCGTATAGCATTAGCATAAAAAACTGAAAAAAATAACTGTTTTTGTTAAGTGTTCATGCTGTAATATAACAGATCCCAATGCAGATTACAAAACACGTCACTTTCACTTTACCCAAGAGCAGGAAAATCTGTTACTGTTCGAGAGGATCTTATTTTTTTATTATTTTCACATTATGGTTGCTGAGCTTACACCCTGTATTTTATAGTTCAGAATCTCAGAGCAGAAATGTTGACATCACCGTTAACCATTTAATGCTTGAAACTAAGAATCTGGTCTTTTTTTCCACTGAATCCTCCATCTTAATGTGCCACGGCATGTATCAGTGGTGTTAAACTGTTAGGGATTTTGTTTGGGTTTTTGAAATGAAGGATGAATGTATCTCGGCTGTCACATCACCATCAACACATCACAGATGGATTTGCATGTGAAAATACTGTGGGACACACAAGCATTCCATTAGAGACTCGATCAAAACAAGACAACATGCACGTACGTTCTGTACCATGAAGACACCTGTTTCCCAACCCTTTCGAACCTCATTCAACCTCAAACCTCATTCAACCTCAAACAGCACATTTGTCCGAGCAGAGACATTTTACCTGTAAGATGACGCATATCACGTCCAAAAGACCCAATCAATCGACAGAAAGCAGTCAGTCCACATATCAAACCCAAACAGAAGCGTTCCAGCATCCAACAGCATTGTACTGTTATTTTCCCCTCTGCTGTAAATGACACGGAACGAAAATGTCATCAAACGCTGCCGGTCAAAACGTCTACGAAACAAGAATGGCAAAAAAAACGTCTTTTTTAATCTCCCTCTCACTTGCAACCTTTTTCCTCTGCTGGTTCCTCTGTATCCACCTCTTGTGGGGCTATAAAGCTCTGTTGCCATGGAAATGCAAAAGGCTGTAATGGGATTGGCTGAGGTTGGCGTGATGAAAGCGGCTCAAGGACGGCCCCCTGACTGTCGTGCTTGTGAGCGGCCCCGCCCCCTCCTGTTCGCGTTTGCTCATCCAGACTGACGGATAGCTGTTAGATTCAGTCTAAGAGGGGAGGCTGAAGCTCTGTGGCTAAATATGAGCCACAGCACGCAACATCTCATGAGAAAAAACAGAGCTGTAACAGAAGCTGAAAATGACAATGACACCAACCTCACAACTTGCATATATACCAAACGTTATTAGTAGAACTGCTAAAACAAAGATTATGAATATTATAGCTCATAATTGGGGTTTGGAATTCGATCAAACCGCCTGAGTGTTAAACTTCAGTGTGTAACTCAGTCTTTATGAGAAGAGATGAGTTTCTGCTTCTGTCTGATATCAAACTATGAATTTTGCCTGGCAGACGAAATAAAACTCTTCAGTACTGTGCCAACTTTCTCATAAGCATGCACCACAAACATTTTCTGAATATAATATAAAAATCTAGCAGTGCGTAACAAAAGTATGCAAATTAGCATATAACTCACAAATACAAATACACAGTTTTGGTAGTATATCGTTTCATATTTTTCATTTGTGATATAAAACATAGGCTGATCTAAACAGTAACCATATGTTTGCGTTGCATTTCAGAACGTCATGTTCCACTCTTGAACCCAACAGCTCCAGCAAACAACCGCGTTGCTTTACTTTACAATGATAAAAAGTAAACTGCCACTTGCAAATGTACAGTTTTACAGTTTTAACGCAGCTAGTTTTGTTATTAATCTGTTAAAATGACACCATATTTGCGTTAGCAGGTGCCAGCATTTATTTATGCAATGGAAAAGTTTATGTAACATCTAACAACATTTCACTTCTATTAAAACTATTGTTGATAAAAATTTGCTTGCTGTGGCAACACCGTGGTTCCCAGAATCCCATCAACCGCTGAGATTAATTCATTTAAACAGTGCTAATGTGAGGTCGGCCCGCGTGACATTTCATATGGCACTGCCTTAAGCTCTGAAGGGACACTAAGAGCTCGTTATTGATTTCTGTTGGCTCTGCATCCACTGTGATTGGTCGATTCTAAGCGGTGTACAATTACAACAGCGAATCAGGTTAGTTCGTCAGCACAGCAGTTCCAGACATCAGATTTCGTACAGAATGCACACAGCAGGGAAAAAGTACTGACCTGACAAGACGACAGCAAATGATGACTGAGCCCAAGATCCAATTTCATCTGACACACAACAATGGAAAAATGTGGTTGTATATAATGACACGTCTGGCAAGCTGTTTTTGAACTAAAGTTGTTATTACTTCACCAATTAAAACAAAAAACTATGAACCTTTTTTGTTAAAAATGAACAAAAATTCAGTTATTGAACAAGTACATATCAAATGCTTAACAGTTTTAAAAAAAAAAGGTCTCCTTAAGTTTCAAATATTGATTTATAATTTGAGCTGTCAGGTCAGTTTGCTTACATTGACAAACATAATGTAAAGTAAAGTAACAATTTTATGTTTCAAACAGAGATGGCGGTAGAGAGGCAAAAGACTTCAGCTTTAGATACATTTAAAGGCTATATGCCATTATTTGTTGACAGTTACACATTTTACATCCTTCCAGGTGGAGAGCCACTGGCAGCCCGGCTGCAGTCACAGAATGTCACTAATGCGTTCAGCGGGTTTCTGCTAACAGATCTGTCTGTTGAGTAAAGGCAATTTGTTGCATTTAATTGATCTCAAGTCCTGTGGTGGCTTTGAGCAGTTGACAAAACGCAGACACCCGTACCTGACCTCACTCCTCACGTCACAACACAGAACTGCTGAATAATAAAACAAAACATGGCCGCAACGCAGCCACGTCACACTCAACGGTCACGCAGGGCTTGCGTCTGATTGGTTTACTCTGTTTCAGGCTCGTGGGGTAACAGAACAGGCGAATGCAAGGCTGCCAAAAAAGCGATTTCATAAAAGCAAAGTCAAGTCATTTGAATATTACGTCTTCTGGCTATTGTTTAAACACTGTATGATAGTGGAGATGACAGAGAGGTTATTTGTTATATGACCTTCCTGCAGCTCAACTGGTAAAGCACTGCATTAGCATCACTGACTTAAGAAAAAAATGATTATCTTAAGGATGTCAAAAGCTTTAAAATATGTTGTTTAAAATAAAATAATTACTTGTATTTAACTCGGGCATAACTACAAAGAACAAACCACTAACCCTGAGAATTAAACTTCTGTGCATATTCAGTACACAGCTACAAAAAAACCAAAGCAACGTACACTTAAATAAAACTCTGATAGCAACACTATTGTGATGATGACTTTTTACACAGTCAAATATCACACATACAAATTTAGCTTGCAAAAGTAGCTCACATATTGGCTTTTATTAGCACGTATAAAGCAGATATTAAAACCTTATCGTGCATGTCCATACTGTACGTCCCTCAATCTTACCCCCCCAACCACACTTAAACACCAGAACAACTATCGTACTAAATATTACAGGCAGTAAATTATGAGTATATTGTAGCAAAATATGCAGTTAATATTGAACGTGATCCACATACTAAAGTGTAGAACTAGTGTCAGAAGCCATTTACGAGGTCTATAGGCACAACAACATTGAACTTAACAGATAATGCGCATCGCTTCCAAGAACTGGAAAATAGATAGTCCATTCCGGAATGTTTTCCATTTCACTGATGGAAACACATGGGCAACGTTCTTCATTTCCTACAAAGCTTTTTAAAACCGCCATAAAACTCCTATTGAAATAAGTGGAGTCTCCTCGCTCTTCAGCTCCACATAAATTAGGAGGCAAATAAGTCCAGGAGAAACATGAATAAATGGAGGAAGAGGGGAAAAACAAACACACACTTGACGTGAGGGGCGGTTGATGAGAAAAGGCAGTTTATTTATAGAACAGCCCAGCTGATAGTGACTCTTCTCCGTTCTCCTCCGTTTCTTTAAATGATTGTAATAAATCACTCACCTCACGGGGATCTGAGCTCAGATAATCGCTCCCCTCACACGGAGCATCCACACCCAGCTATTAAAAAGCTCTTATAGGGGCCGGTTGTGGGAAAATGGAAGCTATTGAGGAAACGGCTTGGTTTTGGAGATGGTGTGTCGCTGGTTCCGCAGAGATGTTAGCTGTGGCATTATGGAGCTCTGGGTATAATACATGAGTTTCATAATGTGGATATCTGATGCGACTGCTGATGGGCTGCTAGGTAATGGAGAGGAACAAATAACGTGGCCACAGAGGAAAACACAACATGCAAAAGCACCAGAACCATACAAATGCGACCAAACGTAGAAGACAATCTGTCTAACTCAAGTCAAACCGCAGCATGAGATAAATATACTAGTGAGAACATGCAAATGCGCTTTTGCGAGCTCACACTGTCACGCTTTTAACTTAAAGCGCAAAATCGTGTTTATCAACGCACAATCTCTGTCCTCACGTCTGTCATTCTACTTCGCCGTTGTTTTGTGTTGCAAATGCCTGCTGAACAGTGAAATGCAAATCAAAACCTCACGATAAAATGCAAATCGTTGCGCGTGTGCTGGAAACAAACTCTGACAAAATGACGAATGGCCCAATGGAGCACGTAGGAAGTTGCGTCCACAGTGGTGAGCGAATTCCATTGGTCGTGACGGCTTACAGGAAGTTCTCTGAGAAACCGTGCAAAACCACCTGAACCACAAACACCAAAGCTCATCAGAGCCAAAGACACCAGCAAGGTTCCTGGTTACATTAAACACCAAAAATGGAAATACAGCTTCCAATACAGCTTGATGTTAATGTGAAATTAGCATTACAAGTAGCTTGAGAAATCAATATTGCTGGTTGAATATTGCATAAGGTGTTTGATAATTATTATTTAACAGACAGGAGGTAAAACACAAACCTCAAAATGAACAAAAATTGCAATTAATGGTTTAAAATGACTCTACCAATAGCTATAATGCTGTATATGTTCAAAGATGCAATTGTGGCTATGATGAAAACATGCATCCACATTAAGGCATTCGTGTAGAATTTCTTTACTAAAAGGCTTTTATTGCCTGGGTTACATCTTTAAAAAAAAATTAAGCTCCTGAAGAATATTTTAAAATCAACATAAAAAAAACTCAATGTTTACTTGATATTAATAACATTTGATTAGGCGAGAAACATAGAAAGGCTGACACGTATCAACCTTTGAAATCTGTTTTCACCATATGTAGTTATGCAACTAGCACCCTTTCCCAAGTACTCTTGAATGTAATCTTCTTTATCCAACTTAACACTCTCACGTGAGTCGTGAGGAATAGACGGATTATGAAACTAATCTAACGTCTTTAACAAACCTGACGGCCAAATGAAAAGCGTGTTAAAATCGCTGCAATATCGTATTATTCCTCATGCTGCTTGGTTTTTTTTCATCAAAACCGCTTTACATATAATCGCAAATTTTGGACACTCTGTCTTGGCATCTACAGAGCCGTATTTTCACAGTCCAACACATCCTAAATTCAGTGTAGGCATCGCCATTAATCAAAGGCAATGTGGGCGTGGCTTCCAAGCGCCACACGGCCCAATACCATTAGTGTTTGGACAGGCTCCAAACACGAAGACATATAATATACAGTTGCTATTCGCAGCATTACCGACAAACTGCTATGACACAAGCCCCTGTACTGCCCCCCTTCCCACCCACCCCAAACCCATTTGTTACCAAGATTAAGCATCTATTAAGACCAACTGGCCATTTCCTGATTGCTTTCATTAATAATGCTGTTCTGCTTGGTGGAGGAAAGCTACTGCCCACACACACACGCCAAAACTTGAAGTACTAATGTCGCAACACACACTGAAGCAGGTAAGTCCTAACTAACAGAGATGTCTAGTGTAAATGTATTGGTTTTCACAGCCTATTACTGTAAGTGGGACACGCAAGTGCTATTAAAATTTCAAAAGATACTGACGTTTGGCTATGTCACAAGTAACATGGTTGCAGTAACATTTGGGGACGGTCCAAAGCAACTTTTGCAAAATAGGACACGGACAGTGCAACAATATTGTGCGACATGATCGTTTTATGCAAGCCACTGAGAGAACATTTAGAACGGAGATGTTTCTTCTCCTGTGGACTGCAGGAATCATCTGTTCCAGATCTGCTGTGCTGACTAACAAGCAAAATTGGGGATAAAGACGTCAGTGGAGATGGTTTGGGATTCGTAACTTTCTGTTAGAGTTATATAAAAACCCCCGAGTGTATGCCCACACAGTTCTTGTGCCCACACCAACACACTTCCTGCTACAGTAAACTTATAACCAAACACTATGGGTATATTTGGAGGCGAAGGTGGAACGTTCGCCAAGAAACTCCAGCGGGAAATAGAACCGAAACGCTCTGGACAGCTCAGTGATTGGATGACTCTCCACGACAACCTCAAGACTCAAGTAGATCCGGAAAGAGCTTCTCTAAACACGATACAAACGACACACACTTAATTTATTAATGGTCTCACCTGATATATCTACAGTGTCGGGGGTCGAGAGTCTCAGTTACATTCTCAACCCGCTCGAGGGAAAAATGTTCCACTGTACTGTCAATCATATCAGAAGATTTCAGATTTTAGTGGGTCATCCCACATTTTTTTTGACTCTTTAACTAAAATTACAATACAAGCATATATATACTGTATATATGTACTTGCTCAATAAGAGATTAATGTTTATTTTTAACCCCCCAAAAAAGTTACGGATTGCAGGTTAAACATCTGGTATCGTTATAAAAATAAATCAATAAATAACACGATTTGCAATTTCACAATTTCTCAGCTTAACATAATCACCCAATATATTACAACATTTATGCCCTGCACAGCAGAGACGGCCCACTTGCATTCTGAGCAGCAATGAAACTGAACCCTTACATTCAAATCTCACAGTATTAACACAACACACAACACACTTTCAGGCCCATATGAACATGCATATGTTTTGTAGCAGCTTTTCTGGCCACTGGCACCCTCGCTCTCCTTGTTTGGAGGGAATGGATTTCAGTGTTTACTATGTGGCTATAAATAACAAGGTGCAACTGTGTAGTGTCACCCTGTGATTTTGCTTCCCCCTCTCCGGTGTGGCACTGGCTCGCTGCTGAAATTGTTGAGGTCACATCGCCATGCCGTCACGAGGCCGAGCGCAGCCCGGCTCGCCTCCTGCCAGAACTGCGGCCATTAGCAGCCGTTCTTTAGCCGGGCCGGGCGGGGTTAGTGGAAGCCAATCAATACTGTGACTCATTCTTCCGACGACGGCTGCTTCATAACAGGATTCATTAAGGAACAAACCTAATCATTTTGGCCGGATAATTAGATACAGGGAAAGATTTTTTCCTTCTTCGCTGTGCTCGAAAAGAACATCGTGAAGTATGCAGCCTCGCTGCCTAAAATGTAGGTTGCTAAGGAAAATGAGCGTCTTTCCACACGCAGGGAAAAAGAGGCTCTGGTGTGGAACGGAAGCTAAAATTAACAATTCCACGACAAGATAATTGTGACCCTGCGATTAAGACATGAGGAACGTCCCAATTATCCTGACAAGACCGGAATTATAACAGGCTAATGCAGGACTGTGTTCTGTGTGTTTATTAACCATCAAAGACACATTAAACAACATCAGATATTGAGGAGGTAACCAAATACCACAACAGATGAAAGCTAGATGGGTGGATGGACAGACTGACAGACAGATTGTTTTACAGGCAAACAACTTGTGTCTCTATGTAGTTATTTAATCTTAAACCTGGTAAATAACCTCTGACTGTTTATTAACTTTGGGTGTCCACTAGTCCAGAATTACAAACTCAACAACCTCAAAAGATCCCTGACAATTATTACATGGTTACGCAGTCCAAATACCCATGATTAAGTTTCATCCATGTATGACATACATATGACCCGCCTCTTAAAACAACCATATATGCAAAAATGTGCAAATGATTTAGATTAAAAAATGAAAATGTTCCCACAACTTTTGACTAATACATTTCCATGACTTTCATTGCGATTACTGGATAAAATTAAAGAGGCTGTACTCACAAATAACCATCTCTATGCAATAAAATATTTTAAAGCTGAGCGTAACAAGAAAAATGCATATTTAATATAACATTTCCATAATACGATCATATTTTGTAACTCCATATTTCCAGCTTCTCTATGACTGTGGGAAGTTAAACCGTTTATACGTGTTTATCTGTCTTTTGGATGAACTTACTGTGAGTAATGTCATTTAGAAGTTCACTAATCTTCAACCAGATAGGTTATCTCTCTGACAGCTGATTAACTTCTGGATAGACCAACAGTTCATGAGTCACCAAGACTGAGTTACAAACCCGACACCCCAGAGCAACATCACAGGTACTAAAAAGCCAAATATTACACCCTAAATGTTCATTTCAAATGAATAATTATGACAGCTTACATTACTACAGGTGTCGACTATAATATCAAACCATGATAAGTGATTTGACTCCACAGTGATAACCCACATTAACTATTCATGCTACTGAGACGATTAGCCAATTTATGAGTCTCATCTAATCTCAAAGACTTTAACAGCCTCAATATAAACCAAAAAACAAAATTACAGCATCTAAATAACGCAGCACCGCCCCTTTCCTCCACAACCGAATAAAGCCATTAAAAACAACAGCGAGCAAACCAGATCCATTCATCTCACCAACAACTCCCGAACGACTAGTTTAAATAAACCAACCTGTTTGAAAATCACTGTTTAAGCGGTTTAATTATTCATTTCGGTCAGGAATGACAGCGCGGGCCGTTACCGGTTTCCTCACAGGTGACCGTTGAACATTTCAAATGTTTACATTTCAAATATTTAAAAATTAAATTCGAACGTTCTGACGTGGCGCGTGCAGACATTTCGCGCGCTTTGTTTCCGCTCACCTTCGGGTTTTCAGCTCGGATCGGCTCCTATCAGCAGCGCGGGGCGGCCATCGGTGTTCGCCGTCTTCAGTCCACCCGCATCCCCGGCTTAAGTCGAGCTGTCTGCCGGTCAGTGCAACGCTATTTCCCCCCGCCGTGCGTTAGCAAGCCGCGGGCTATCGGTTCAGTTCAGCCGACTAAATAAAACAGGAAAGGGTGGGCCGACGCTTTGATCCGTGCATCTGCGCGAACGGCATTAAAAACAAAAAGTCCTCCGGTTTTAAAACAGACTGTACTGACAGTGGAAAAACACACACGTCAAAGAGGAAGCGACCGAACTGGTCTAACCACACCGCTGCTCTGCTGTCATCCAGACGGGCGCTCGCTGCGTGTGCATTGTTATTTTCAGCATGTACAGCTGTGGATCTTCCTGTAGCGTTATTTCCACCGCTGCTGATGGTGGTGTTGATCCTTATAACATGATAGCACGCACGAAAGCTGTGCAGGTATGCTGATCCGTGCCTTTGCTAACGTCCCGTGGGCTCTGCGTGGATCTATTTATAGCACGATCTCTTTCGCAAAACCTTGACCCAGCTATTCTGTGCGTGCGCGTCCTTTCCTCCTTTCTATCTTTACAGAAAGTGCGAACAGCATCATTTCTGCTCCGATGTCATTGGGTGGTAAATTTGCCTCTCCCCTTCCTTTGGGTTGGGGGTATTTTCCATCGCTTCTATCGCACTCTGGTGGTAGCACGTCGTAAAGCTACAAATACACGCGAAGACGTGTTGGACGTACTGTATAATAAAAGTTTATGGCGGTCAAGGTTGTCAGTCTCAAGAAAGTTCAATAAACTCCATAGCGACACTTTAAACGACTCTTATCACACGCACACAGGTGAGTTAATTGAGAAAAGACTTTTTCTGTGAGCAATAAAGTTGGCAGATATTGCAACCCTGCTTTTTCCATATAATGAAAGTGGAGGCTGACAACAGCTGTCAACCTACAGATACAACAAACAGAGGGTTGCCCATACTGTGTTATGTGCTATTTTACAAGACTTTAAACTTCATCTTTGTGAGAAACAATTTAGCTAAAAATGAGAATTTTGTTATTGATTGTTATTGTTACTTAAATCATTCCAGACACAAAAAAGTACAAAACATTTTTGCACAACACTGTGAGTTTATAGCGACCACAGATATTAAGTTCCAGAAACAACAATAAAAGTATTCCATAAAATTTGTGTGCTTTATTTAAAATCTTGTGAAACCGTTTAATAGCTTTTGTATAAGAAAGAAACTGAACTTTAGGTTATAGCCCATTGATACTGGAAAAGAATGAAAGAATAATTCACATTCCTGTTTTTGTGTTCCATGAAAATAAAAGCATACAGGTTTGGGAAGACACCATAGGTGTGTAATGACAGAATTAACGTTTCTTGCGAACAATTCTTTGAGGTTGCCATCGACTAAAATATTTACTTTGAACCTAGTTAAACATGTTGTACCATCAAATCTGACATGTTTACAAAATGAGCTTCTTTGTTTACGCATCCAATGAATTTTTGTTTCCTGTTATAATTTCACGGGAAAACCGACAGAACGCTTTCAAATGTCACCTTATGATTTAAACACACAATGAACAATTATCAACCGCTACTCAGTATGCAGTTTTAATTGTAAAACATTTACTGTAACAGTAAATAGATTACATGAGTTACAGTGAAAAAACGAGCTGTCGACGGCTTAAAATGGAAAAGCAGAGAAGGGCATATTTCAAATCACATGCATCAAAGCGAGCTGCACATCCTGCGTGATGCATTTTAAAATGTCAGAGGTCTGCCTTTGAAAACGTTGTGTAAACTGCTGGTTTGTGTTGGGTTTCTGTGCATGAGATTATTTTGAAGGCCATTCAACTCGATTTTCCGCTGGCATATGGCAGAAGCAACGCCGTTGCATAACTAATAAACATGCCACGCATACTGGAAACAAAAGATAAAACCTGATACATAAGCACAGTGTAAAAAACAAGTGCCGTGTAAATCTAGAAAAGTAGGAGTGGAAGGAACATGTGCATTTAAACTGCCAAAGCTCGGCCTCGCAAGACACATTTCTGCCATTCATTTAGATCAGCAGCAAAAATTAAAATAAAATCTTTACATCATCTGAATAACTCAAGCATATAATTTCCGTATTTCGGTGACATTAAAAAAGTAAAATGTTTTTACAAATCTGAGCATTATTAAAATATACTTTATAGTATGTTCATCATGTAATAAAACATACAAAATAGATCCTACAGTAACAAAAGTAGAAATATTTACCGAGCATGTACAACAGAGTCTGTACAGCGGAACGTTCATAATATTTATAATAATAATAATAATAATAATTCATATGGTCCGGGATACAGAAAGCCACTAAAAAATGGGATTGTATTCCATGACAGTCCACAGTGGCTAAATGTTGGCAGAGGAACGCAAGATGTTAAATCGTTTCAGAGTCATGCGAATGAAACCGAGATCTCGATTCACTTTCTCAAGTCGGTTCTCCAATGACACCTGAAATCCAAACACCAATATCAGCATCAAGAACCGAAACAATATGGTAATTCAGAATTAATATTCATATCACGTGACCCCGATATTAGACGATCTAAATAAACACCAGTTTGTGTTCCCACCTCATCTAATCTGGTTTGTAAAGTGGCTCGGGCTCCGGCTCCTGGAATCCGGCTCAGTGCTGCTTCGATCTGAGAAGAAAGAACAAACGTTTGAGGGAAACGTCACGGCACTGGACAGAACCGCTGAGGCCAGCGCTGATGCTGAAACAACAGGGTTTTGAGTGAGACCTTCTCAGCATGAATAGGAAAAGGGAAGCCTGTTCTTAAAATAGAGATGATTAACAGGCAGCAGTATAAAGGCAGCTTATGTAAGACTGTGCAGTGCTGAGGTCACAGCAGAATCCAGCACTGGCATTGATTCTGCAGTCTCTCGACCGGTGAGGGAGTCACATGCTGTATCAACACTCACTCCATCCCAAACAACTATTAATATAGCACAAATAAGATCCGCATAGTAATATATACAGTGATGTTGAAGAAAATAAACTACGATTGAATTCACCATTATTCCTCTGTACATTTTGATCATCATTCTTTCATAAATTTTGACGATTAATGATATGAAATAAAAATAACAATTTGTTTTTTGTGTGGTGGTTGCTAAGGTGTTCTGGGCGGTTGCTAATGTGCTCTTTTTAGGTGTATGGAGGAAGATCTTTTAAGGTGTTTTATTGTAGAAAAAAAAAGTATGGGTAAGTTATACATTTTTCTGTTAAAAATTTCCCCTTGTATTATATTGTAAGCAATTAAGTTTATCTCCAACAGTATGTAATAAAAACATGCAACATTTATCACAGAAAGACCCAGATCTATGTGTAAAAACAGGAAATATCCCACAATCACCTGCTGCTTTTCCTGTGTGAGCTCATCAAAGAGACGTTCTGCATCAGCCAATGACTGAATGCGAGGCTGACAGGAGAGAGGCGTGTCATCACTGGCGTCTTGTGTCTGCAGTGAACTGACTGCAGCTTCCTCTTCCTGCCAGCTGCGTCTGCCCGTGTGCTCATCAGACTCACTGCTGTCTGCTGCATCAGACTGAGGATTCACTGAGGAGGAAATTCACAACACATTTCCTGAAGGAAATACCGATGCTTACGGGGATGTAAAACAATCTTTTTAGAAGAGGATCAATGATCACAGTTCATGATCACAGTTCAGGCAAATGTTATAGTGGCTCATATGACGAGAGTTGAACATTCTATCAGTAAAAATCAAAGGATTTTATATTGCTTTTGTAATCACATATCACTGTGTTCTTAACATTTCATTGACATTTAAAACATGAAGCCAAGTGACCCCAGCTAACAGGTAACATTCTCAGAACATTGGGTAACATTTTTGTTACTTAATGGAAACATGAGGAAAACGTACCCTCTGGTCTTTCAGATGCCATAAACTGTAACCTCTTTCTAGGGCTTGGATTGGACGGTTGAGACGAACTGACACCATTGCGATCACAAACTAAATCGAACCTTTAAAACAATTTAGAATGAGGGATT
>JAZGTK010010920.1:0-16020 GCA_036877625.1 Ambastaia sidthimunki | reverse complement strand
AAAAAAATGCAATTCCTAAGTGATGGAAAAATGTAATGGGCCTATTAGGTTAGACATCCTACTCATCTATTTCTAAGGTCTAAAGGCAGAGGGGAGATATATGAGAGCAAAGCTCTGTGGGAGACGTTCTATCGACCAGCCCGGGCAAGACTGGAGCTATTAATTATTTTTGTTTGTTTCTGCCTTTCTTCCTTTCTTTCTCATTCTATGACTCTTTTGTCTTGGCTTTCGCTCTCTCTCCACACACTTGACAGATGTGCAAACACTCCATACGGACACAACATGAGGCTGCGGCATCGTTCATGATTATTCATATCACGGCCCTCATGTCTCACGCCAGCCGCCCAGCGTCCTCTAAGCACAGCTGTGGGAGGGGTCCGGACAAGCCGTGTTATATAACAGAACGTTTCATACGTGTGAAATATAAAGTATGAATAAATGCATGTAGCTGTCACCCTTCGTTCTGTCCTTAGAATAAACCTTGTAGGTATTATTAAGAGATTTTTTAACATTACAGAATCACTTTCTATGCTAGAATGTTGTAGCCATGGTTGTCACAGCACGGAAATTGTTGCTACTAATAACGATACCACAGTGAAAAGCAATGATATTGCACTTATGAAGTTACTAGTTATGAAGTTGCACTTATTGTATTACTAAATACTGATGTCAATTAATTTGAAAACAATGGCATGTAGTTTGGGCAGTGGTTCTGAATTAGGTTAACATTGCCTCAGATCCTCCAGTAATTTTAAGTGCACAATATAATCAAAAGCAAAGATATGTTTTATGTAAACGCTGCTTTAACTTTTCTAACAGCATTAACAATTCAGGCAAACATTCAGAAATTAGATGTGAATGTGACATAATGCGTAAAGACTGATTCTATTAAAGCTGTCCAATAGGTTATCCAGCAACAACCAGTGAGTGGCTTTTTCCTGCCAATAATGTTGTGTGATTAATATTAACAACATAACAGACAGTGGCAGGCCTGTGTTTACATCGCAAGCTTAATGCACAAATATTTTGACATGTTTGATTTTATTGTCCCATCTGTTTACATTCACTTAAGACATAACCGACTGTGTTTACGTTAATATCTTGCCAAGACAGGCATTTTGACCAATAAGTGCATTTGACACGCGTTCAGGCGAACAGTCGCATTACACCGAGCTCAGAGCTTGCATGCGTTCCAAAGCTGTCGTGTGTCAGTCAGACAACACTTCTTTACCACAGTACACAAGACCGACAACTACACAAGACACATACTGGTGCATTTTTTGCAGTATTGAATTTCACAGATACCGAATTAATGCAACTTACTGCTGTAATTTTTGGGCTATTGCAAGATATTTTATGGAGTCAGTAAAGATATGGCATAAAATCAGAGAGAGAGAAAGAGAGAGAGAGGTAATGAGATTACATGGGCCAAGCTCCAACTTCCATCTCCAATATGAGCATGTGTACACTACAGCCTACAAAATGAACTAACCACTATGCACAACTCTGATTCATTGTGCACTTACTGGCTGAACGGTATGGTTTAACTTATACAGTTTAATACCGCCTGGTAGTCTAGCAAAGCACACATGATGAAGAAACAGTGGTGGGTTTAAAATTTAGATTAATAATTTTGCTAAACTGCTAAACGGAATTGCAGAACTGGTTCCAAACAGGATTTCCAAACATGCCGCCCACCTGCTGTTCAGACCAAGACGTCTTGAGAGCACTGATTGGCTGACAGAAGCACAAAAATATGCCCAGTTCCAAGCATCAAAGAAAACAGCAAAAATATAAGTCCATTTAATCCATTTAAGAGAGGAAAGCTGTATGATATAATGAAATATACAGCAGTTTTATGTTATGTTGCTTGCAAAATATTTAACAGTATGAGTGGAGACATGCTTTGCGTGCAAAACTGTGTAAATCTGGCATCTAAAAGCAGGGGGTAACTGCTAAACTAACCAGCCAAACCCTGTCCAGCTAACAATTTTAGGTTGTAAGAACATTCCCCTAACGTTTCTATTAAGTAATAAAACACTAAAAATGTAATTTTGAAAGTTTGTTGATTGACATTTCTGCTTGGTCATAAGAACATTATTCAAACATTTTTGAATTCTGGACACTACATAAGAGCAAAGTTTTTGATAAATGATCTATAATGTTAACGAAACATTCTACAAAAGTTACTGCAAGAATGATTTTTGATAAATTTGAGAGAACTTTTACAGAACATTAGCCAACGTTTGGAGAATGTTCCTTGTTAGATGTGTGAGCTCTTGCTTTACACAAACAGGAAGTCCTTTCTCAACCTCACACCACTGATGCGCCACTCTGCTACATCTCAAACAAAAAGAGCAATTGTTTGCTAAAGCCACAGTGTTTACTCTTTTGAGAGAAATCGTTTTATGAATAGCTTACTTACAGACTTACTAAAGACTAGGACAGAAGAAAATATTAAAACATACAGTAAAAAACGACGCTTTTAAAACGCTTTAAAACAATATTTAGTTTCTGAAAGTTACGCTATGAATTATATTTGACTTTTCTATCAGTAAAAGTAAATATGACCTTTGGAAAATGAACTTTTGACTATTTTTCTAAGCTCTTTTCACGAATGTGGCTTCTACAATTATATTCCAAACAGAGCAGTTTCTTATTAATTCAACTTTTCTATAAGCGCTAGTCCATTTTTCATTTCATGGTTTTTAAATGTTTCCTCTTTTCCAAATTGATTGTCTTTCCTATTGGTGAATATAATTTGATACGTTTGAATCAAATTTGCTCTATCCTTTCTTGAGCTCCACCACTGCTATTCTAAGTACCAAGATGTCCTGAATCACATAATTTAACTCAGTAATACATTCATCTATCTGCTACTGGCCATATATTTAAAGACAGGTGTTGGTATTTGCACACATTTTAGAATGTCACTTCAGAAAGGTCTTAGTTTGTCTGTCCCACTTTTCAGAAAATAACCAGTAAATTATGTAGGAGTTCCACTTTTCACATTTTTGGAGGGGTGGGATCTTTTCCTACACCCCTGCTTCTGTCAGCACTTATTGTCCCCACCATAGGGGAAGTCCTAGTGGACCTCACAGCCTGGTTCTGTCTGACAGAGTTGAAGAATTTTCTTCTCCATTCGGGTGCAAGGGTCACATCTCAGGGTAGAATAAGGAAAAGGAACAGATGTTTGTAGCCTCAATGTGCAAGAGAAACAGGAGAATGTACGAACGCAAGAGGGGTACGCCGTTACCCTAGAGACAAAAAAAGGAATTGGACTTCATTTCCCTCAGAGCTTCCTCAGGGCAGTTTTGAGTGTTCTCACGAAGATGATTCATAGAATATGACTTGTGCAATTTTAGCTCCCATATGTTCGCATGAATCATTGCATGAGAATTATTTTTGAATACAAGACTCAAATAATCCCATAATTTAATAACTGACAGGCTCTATATTCTATTAACGTCTACATTTGTACCAATCTAGGCTGAGTGTAAGTAAAATGAACTTGCTGAAACAATCTATGTACGATATAAAGGTACTTTACAAATTTGTGGATCACAAAACGGAGTCACTCAGCCCAGGGGCAACAAGTTGGTTTCAGTTTGTCTACAAAGCTTGACCTGAAGCACTGTGACAGGTGACAGTTTTCTACGGACTTGTTAAACTATATAGCAGGAAAACATGGAAAAATATACAGAAGAAATAAACTTAGTATTCTTCACACAATCAAAACCTGAAGTTTCATTTCTCATGCAGGTGGGAAGAAACATATTTTGAAAACATTGCTGTTTCTGATATAGTGACAAAACAACCAGAATTGCATTTCTAGAAAGCAATACCAGTGAAAGGCAGTAAAAAAAAGAGTAGTGTTAAAGTGAAAGCTTCCAATATAATTATGGTTGAATGCATTTTAAATGGAAAAACAGATTCAATAAAGAAAGTGATATATATATAAAATCAAAACCAGATAGCGGATCTAAAATTACCTACAAAAAGCTGGATGCATATTCTGTATGTTAAGTGGGTCGAGCTGAATCAATTGCAGAAAATGACAGAGAAGATGATTTCCATAAAGCAAATACCACTTAAAAACTTTGAGTTAAAGTTTTAGGTAAGCTTCGGTTTAAATTCTGCATAAATGAAACACAGACCTGCGTGTTTAATCAAGATTAAAGAGACTTTAAAGAGTCAACAACTGAATTAAATGCAAACAAAAATGTTGAGGCAAGAGAAAGTTTGAATTTCCCAAAAAAACATTCCAAAATAGAACACCACCACTTCCTTACCGTCTTCCCGGGATTTCTGTATGAAGGCGTCCACTCCACTCTCTCCGTAATTGCCCTCAGATGCCACCGTGGAGACGTAGTTCCAGCGCATGGCCCTGACGATATCTACCATAGCTTGAGCCTGGTAGGTGTCTGGAGGTACCACGCGAGAGAAGAAGTCGTATCGCGTGTTGTCACTCAGCTCGGGTGCCGTGGAAGCATAACTCACCTGCGGAATCTGTAGGAGGGACAAAAACATAAATCCCATTCAGGCAACGATTCCCAAACCCCCACTGATTCAGAGCAAACCTCTGACAGATTATTACCACCTCCATCATCACACAACATCCCCTACCAAGTCCTCTCTTACACAACCACAGGTGGTGCACTCAGAACAACAGCGTCCATTTGGAAATAAGGTTTGTGTGGTAGCCGACAACAAGCTGTTCAACAACTGTCACACTCTCACAAAGTGTTTACAGGAACCCCAACGAGACGAGTCTCTTAAGGGTCTTTGACTAGATTGTTTTGAGAATTCATACCCTGCTGACAATTTTACATTGCAAGAACGTTTCCACAACGTTTCCATAAAGTAACAAAACCATTTTCATTTTGAATGTTTTAGAAATGTTCAAAACATTCAGTTTTTGAGACGCTGTATTAACATAACTGCCCGGTTATGGGAACGTTATGCAAACGTTTATTAATTCTGAAACGTTTATAAAACGTTCCACTAACAACTTATATATGATATATAACGTTAAAGTTGCAATACCCTTACTGCAAGAACGTTTTTGATAACTCTGAGAGACTTTTACAAAACGTTAGCCAACGTTCTGAGAACGTTCCCTGTTAGCTGGGTGTGCAGTCAACACGGAGCTGGAGACACATCAGGCGTGCTGTGAAACTTAACTTATCACCATACAATGGATCGCCTGTGATGCTCGGAATACATTAAGCTAATGTCTCACATAACATAATGGATGGCTCGCACCAACAGCAATGTAATTTATACAAGTTTATTAACTTGGCTATTGTGAGCGTACTGTGGCTTTTAGGCGCACTCTTCACTGACAAAATACCGACAGTACTGCTCCATTAAAACATATCATAAATTAATCTGCAGGCAAGAAATATCATGCAAAACAAAGAGGGAATATGAAAGCTGCTATTCCAAACTGACAAAAGATGTTGTCATTGTCCCCAACACTGACTACTGTATTATGTTTTATGTATTAACAATATCTAAAATGTAGCATAAATTAAATTGCAGCTAATTTTAAGTGACATTCGCTTAAATCTTCTAGTTTAAACTAAACAAATTAAACAGTTGGGTCTAGCCTCAGAATCCCCTGCTGAAGTTAATTCACTGTGCAAAAACACGATTTTACACTTGGTTTACGATGGACTCTGGAATTAAAATTATACAGCAGAACTGACTGTCGCAGTTAACTGCCCAAAATCGCCAGATTTACCTTAAGCAGAAGGTTGCGCCGTTTTAAAATGCAATTTTCAAACATTTCAGGTACGGTATTAAAAACATAATAATACATAAATTCAATATTAATTTATGATAACAGATTTTTACACACCTGACAAAGCCGCGAATCTCCATTTTGACAGTAGACAGCTAACGTCAATTTGAAGGTCAGCCAATAAGATTTGCCACCGCGCAGGTGGGCCCGCCTCTCCAATGTTCTCATTGGTTGACGGATGCGTCAACGACAGCGCTTGTATAAGTTTAAAAATTCGGTACAATACGCTAAGCGTAAATAATGGTTTTAAACGAAAACAAGCACGGCAACATAATTTCTTTTTTAAAAAACTGACATTTATATCATTTAATCGTCCTAAACTGTAACTAATAAAAAAGCTTTTAATAGAAGCTTTTGATAAAGCTTTTACACGAGATGAGAGACCGTAGCGGTTTCGCTCATTGTCTTTACTGCGCATGCGTCACGTCTGACGCAATGCAAACAATAGCAGGTATAAATGAAACTCTGAAAGTCAATGTACATTAAATGTTAAATAAACATGTTTAAATCGACATGTTGAGCTAAATATACGTTCACGTACATATACTTTAGTAATGCTTCAAGCAAGAATAATGCAGGTGAAAATAAAGTTACCGGGTGTTTGCTCAATGAAGATGTTAGACGCATTGCTGTCAATGAGTTTATAGGATGTTACTGTCTGTGTTTACTGCATGCAGGCCCACTGTTAAGCCAAAAATGCTAATGCTTAGAAGTTTGCATTCTCACCATACAAGCCAACAGGATCTGCCAACTTGATGTGTTTGTAGGAGCACATGTTTGTTTTTTTCCACCCTGGGAATATGCTAAAATATGTGGATACAAATTCTGTCAGGGCCAATAACTTAACACATTACTCAAGAGATAAGAAGCCAACTCACATGACATTGAATGTGACAACTCCAGATGGACGTGTACATACACTACAATGAAGACTGAATATTGCCTGGTGTTTTGACTGACATTATTCTGGACGGTATGAATAAATCATGCAGAATACTTAAATTTTTTCCCACAGCTCATTTGTATCTGTGAATTTCATAAGACCTGTCAAGAACACGTCTAGGTCATATTTCACCCCAAACGTAAAGAAAAATACATGTATAAACGTGCTTTATTTATAAACTGCTTTTAAGTTAAACTTATATTCCAGAAGCATTTCAGAAATGACAATTTGGAGGAAAAGCAATTTTGTTTACCGCAACGCATGTAAATCTTCATGGTACAACAAAAATGGACAATTCTGGGCGTTTTTTTTGCAAGATTCACTCATGTATAAATGTTGAATAAAAACATTTGTCATTATGTCATATTTTACACTGTACCAATCTGCCAAATCTTGGCATCCCTAAATTATGTGTAAATGTCACTGGACTGGTTCAGATGACCTGCTGAGTTCCTTAACAATGATTTATTTAATATTCCATGCCGAAACAGGGGGACAGGAAACGGATTGTGATGAATCTCCTCTCTTTGTGTCCAAACCTCTGGGGTGTTCTTGAGGTGAGAACTAAAGGTTACAGCTGTTGCTTCTCCTAACATGTGCACGTCAAAAGTAATTTCAAATAAGATTTATTAAACAGACGGTCTAGGTGAGGGGCATCTAATCGTAGACGGCAGCTTTGTTTGAAATTAATGTGTTTGTCCATATGCATTGCTTTGAGCGCTGTGCATATGCACACACGTTTGCATAATTATATTTGACTCGTATATTCAAGACTCCAGCGTTTGTTTAATAAATAACCGTATACAATGGTGTATTTGTAGTAGTTCTTTAATTCAGGCATTGATTTTGTTATTAAATTGCGCAGTGTCACGAGACACTGGGAATGACAGCCCCCCGCAGCCCCCCGCTGTGAATTGCATAAATCATCACGCCTACAGTAAATACTATAGCTTCCTGTGTTACACAATCGCGTAACACAGCGAATATGCTACTCGCATCTGCCAAGGATGGCACCTGGCAAACCAAAAGAGGTTTGTGGGCAAACTAATTTGAAACAAATATCCTTCTTCCATATCTAACAGCTTCTCGACTGATATCAGCTGTTGTTTACACTGATAGTCGATGCAATTTTAACATCTGTTACTGTCAAACCGAGTGGGGTGGCAAATGGCTGAGCTATGAGAACAGAATGACAAAAAACCCTGCGTAATTATTGAACAAAACAGATTGGTCGTGTGCAATGAACATGTTCTAACCGGGCAAATGGTGTTTTGAGCCATTGAAACTTCATTTCATAAGTCTGGCTCTATTTTCAGTGAATATTTGTCTGAATAATTAGGGAGGAGGCATGTCCTAAATATAGACAGCATATTTTGTCACTGAGTATTAACTTCGGCACAAACCTTCCGTGGTGTTCTCAGGCACACAGTCATTGCGTGCCCCTTATTTTCTCATCAGTGAATGACAAAGGTTGTAATTGCTTTTTGATAATGCGCAATCGATGGGTCTTTAAGCAATGCTGAATCACAGACACAAATACCTTGATTAGCAACACTTCCTAATTGCCACGATACGTTTACACGTCTGCGATATCGTAAAGGTCAAGATCCACTAGTACCTAGCTGACAGGGAATGTTCTCAGAACGTTGGCTAACATTTTCTAAAAGTTCTCTCACTGTTATTAAAAATGTTTTTCCTGTAATGTTAGTAGACCATTTTTAATGTTATATATCATCAAAAACGTTATTGTCATGTTGTTAGTGGAATGGCATGACAGATGGATTTGACACTAATTCCACCAAAGGGTTGTAGTTAAATTTAAGCCTGATATCATAATATTGTTGTGGGTTTCAGTTAACAGACTGATTTGTGATGGAGACACAGAATACTGAAGGTTTACAATGAGATTTAAGTTCTCACAGAGATTTATTCTCCAAATCAGAGAGCATACATCACATTTAATCGTGTGAGGCTTTTATACACACGCCCCTTTCCAGTAAAGTCTTGTTAATGCACTGTTTTGAGTGTATCATATTTTCAACACGAAAACCAAGATGTCTGTGTCTTGGCTTATTGATTTTGACACAATATGTACTTATGACGCCCACTTATTTATTGTATATATCTTTTGTATTCACACTTTTAAATTATTGCATTTATTGTGGATATGATTGTTACCAACGTTGCGAATTCTTAATAAAACATAAACAATATCGAATGAACTATCTATCTCTATATAATGTATATATTTTGTATATAAGGCGGAATATATATGGTCTATAATAGCTGCACAAACTATATTATATACATCATAGACCTGAAAATAAATATGGTGATCCATATTTGGATCAACTACATACAGCAGCTCTGTATTATTGTCTATGTACTGCATGACCAGACAGGTCCATTCACAGAACTGCAGATCTCCATGGTGTTTACCAAGGTATTTAGAGAGTCAGTCTGCCCTTCTGGGGGGATAATTGAGAAATCTGTTGATGCGTTGGCTGAGGGTCCCTCACGCCTGACAGTGAACTAATCTACTCTGCTATCAATAGCATGTCTCTACTGTGACTTTCATTCATGCTTCTGTGAATGAGACAAACTGATGCTTTATCAGCAAACCAAGATATGCTGGTTTTATATCAAGGAATCACCTGACATCAAGTGGCACAAAACCTGGTAGTTTAAGTTTTTTGTTTGATTTTGCATACTCTGCTATCAATTTTAGGTTGTAAGAACATTTCCCCAACATTTCTGTTAGGTAACTAAAACAATCCAAATGTTATTTCGAAAGTTCTAGTAGCATTCAAAACATCCAGATTTTAGATGTTGTATTAACATTGTTGCTTGGATTTAAAAACAATATTTAAAATGTTTAATTCTGTAACGTTTTTAAAACGTTCCACTAACTACTTAAGAATAACGTTTTTGATATATAAACTGTACATGTTTACCGTCAATGTCCATATTATACATAGGAAGCACATTTAAAATCAGTGCATTCTGGGTAAAAAGTAGTGAATGAATGAAGGGAATGAGTTGTTCACTCAGAATGCAACACAAATGGATGACATTATAGAGTGCACTACATAGGAAATGAGGGACGATTTCGGGCACAGCTAGAATCACATCTTAGAAATGCAGCACGTGTCCAGGCAAGTGCCTGCTCATTAATAGGCAGATCTTGCTCTACGGTGGAAACACTGAGACGCTGTGAATAATATTTCCCAGCATGCCTTAGATCTTCATTTAATATCTCCATCACTCAGTCTTGACCTTTGTAGATTTACTGCTCCTTTGCACAAGGGAAAATGGCATCTAGTCAAGCTTATCTTTAGCATCTCCGGTCTCTCGGGAAGACCGTCACCATAGCGCTTCCTTATGGCATTTTCTTGGTCAATCAAATTATTATGAGATTCATTTTTAAACTGAACTGCCGACGCCAGGCTGAGCGGATCCTTCTGTATATTTCTACAGTAATGAGACACTCAGGTAGCACAGTGCTGAGTTATTCCGACTCTTACAGTAGACACAGTGATGAAGGGGAAATTGGGAATATAATTTGGAAAGGTCAAGCCACTGATCAGCGGTAGAATGTATGAGTTGGAAAGAGCCAGTGCTCGGAGAAGGTAAGGTTTTGTCAGTTCATTATCTGCTTCTAGCAGATCAACATGTCACTTGTTAGAGTTGACAGTATGAGAGACTCTCAAAGGCAAACGCTCAGAGGAAGGGTATCGGATATAAGTGCCGTGGGGGGGACAAAGCCGGCAATCTAAACACAATCAGTACCAGATATCAGCTTGTTTGTTACACTGCAGTGGAAAACAGCTAAAAGCTTGCAGCCTGGGTAATTGTCAGGAGAGACATTTGCAACATTTCAAAATACCTGTTATTTGGGAACATTATGATATTATGAAGTAATCCTTTGAGGAAATATTTGTGGCATTCCAAGGATGTTTGCTTGTGCTTTCAACCTCACATTTGGAAAACATGCATTAGTTCTTAATGGTGTCGAAAAGCTGCCTTGAGGTTTAATCGCCTTAGAAAACATTATGCACCTTTGTGCCTCTTTTACATTTGGTAAACGCTTTTATCTGAAGCAATTTACTGCACAACTGGTTATATAATTTTTATTAGGCCATGAATTCCCTGGGACTTGAACCCGTGACCTCGCTGTTGTTAAGAGCAGTTAAACTACAAGTGCACCGTCACCTTTCCCTCTTTAATCAAAAAATTAATCAAAAATCAGACATTTGTTTAACAACGAGTTTCTGATAGGCACTGTCACTGAAAAATGTCAAATCATCTACAAAGAGTTTAGAGAGCGTTGATGAGCGATGGACAGTGAACAGCCCCAAATACATGAATAATATAATATCCCTGAGCAGTCAGAGTGATCACAACCTACAGCAGTGTTTCCCAGCTTATCTGTTCACATTTACCCCACAATTAATCTCTAACGTCATTAACATCAACCTATATTGTGCTCCAGTAGCTTAATCATGGGTTCAGTTCCTGGGAAACACAAATCCTGGTATCATATGTAAGATTAAGAGCACAGTGTCTGGGGATAGTTGTCATGTTGAATTATTGCAGGTTTGCATTGAGTTCAGTGTTTGTGATTCCAGAGAGTTTTGATGCAATTTAAGAAACACAAAATATATGTTTGTTTTTTACAACTACATTAACTTTGATACTGTTTTTATTTGTGCTTTGAGACATGTAATGCACACAAACACACACAGATATATAGACATATATTATCTCTCTCTCTGTGTGTATATATGTGTGTGTGTGTGTGTGTATATACAGTATATATATATATATACACACACACACACACACACACACTCATATATACATACAACCTATATGTATACCTAACCTATGTATCTGTGTGTGTCTATGCACCAACATATGTGTGTCACCGAACACTTGTTAGCTCCTCCTATTTGTTTCCATTGCAAACGTTGTATTTTATTCAAAAAGTATTTTATTAAGTTTCATTAAAAATATGACAAACGACAAAAATGCGACAACAGACCCAGAGGAATATGATTTTTCATATTTAATCTGAATTGACATTTTGCTGAATGTTGCGTCGGGCCTCGCTAAAGCTTAATGCGGCGCAAGATGTTGCACGGCAGAAACCGTGCGATAAATAGGACGGCCGCAGAGGCTATAACAGATGCTAATAACAAGATGTTCAGGATAAACTCAATGCAGGAGAATTCCTCAACAACACACTGCCTTACTGCCTCCTCGCACGGATAAAGGCGTAAATTATAAATGCTCACAAGCAGCATCAATTATTCAGAGTTGCCTGGATGCTCGGCGGCTCTCAGTGGCTGATGTCGGTGGAATATTGGCAGGAGAAAATACCACCTGCTTAATTATGGTGATTAGCTTTGGGGGCCATCTCAGCCTGCCTAAACCATACATTCTTACTTATCTGTTTGACTGCAAATTAAACCACTCCAGATGAGGCATTAATAGCATGATTGTTGGTGATCTATTTGTTGCTGGGTCAAATCTTCCCTCAGAAATTGCTTAATGTTGGTAATAGCGTGTCACTGCGGGTATTTAAAAACCCATAAATGGTTGAATCTAATAAAATAAATACCTCGCTATTAGGAAAAAACCCTCTAATCTGTGAGATGTGGTTGAAGCAATTAAAAGGAAATTTTGAGGCAATATTTACTTTTCACATGTCAGACATAATGGCTGTGTTCTAAATTGTATATTTTCTTACTGCTTGTTGTATCGCCAGGTAGGAAACGCATGTTTTGGTAGGTTAAAATTGGACAACTAAAAATAGCGCTAGGGTCCCAGAGGTGAGTTTGAAAGGTAATGCACCCAGGGGCCCAGAAGCATCTTGTGGCCGGCGTGCATCGTATGTGCCGGGGGCCCTGGTGTTCATATTGTCTCAGTCTTGGGCCGTGTGCCTTCAGGCTTTGGAGGCCCCTGGCAGTCTGAGGCCCTGCAGCACTGGCCCCATTGGCCTGACCTATAATGTTGCCCAGGGCGTACTTCTGTTTAAAACATTTGTTGTAGCATAATGCAAACTACTGCAGACATTATTCTGAAAAATTATGAGGCAAAATGTATATTCACAGTAGGCAGTAAAGTAGTTTTCCATTTCAAACATCAATATCGTTTACAGAGAGCTAAACTGTAAAATGTTTGCTAGGTAACTCAATTCAAGTATTGAATAGATCAATAACACTTTAAAAAACACAATGGTTTTTTAATTTAGTAGTATGTTTGTAATGTTTTTTATTCCTACAGTTTAAAAGACTATATATCTACTCACAGGTGTTCCTGTAGCTCAACTGGTAGAGCATTGCGTTAGCAGCTCAAAGGTTGTGGGTTTGATCCCAGGGAAAATGAATAAATGTAAATGTACATTGATAGATTGATATTTACAGATAGATAGAGAGACAGGCAGAGCTATATAGATATACCTATAGATTTATATAGCCCTGCCTTTCTTTATGTCCATGTTCACACCCCATTACTACAAATCATATATGAAGAGTAAATGCCTCCACTGAAACACTGCAGTCATTCTGTTGCCCTCTATAGTCCTGTAGTCATATTTCTTTACATTTGTTTCATGTCACCTCCACCTTCTCAACCTATGGATCAGTAATTAAGTCAATGCCTCCACAATTCTCCATTTCCTCTGGCTCCTACACTGTTCTGCCACAGAACAGTTATTATCACTCATGGAAGGTCAGTCCACCCCAGACATTTCCCCAGCATGAACGGCCGGACTGACCGGTGTGCAGAATTCATCATTGTTTTTATTGTGTCCTTTTGGACTGTATTAAGCCTTTGCAGGCTGCCATGATTACTCGATGGGTCCTTCATCCGTTCAACCTGCTGTGATTTACTCCAATCTATGCAAACAGACGCAAAATGTGGAGTCCAAAGAGGCCAAGCGACATTAGAGAGACACTAAATTTGCATTTTTAAAAATAAAACAAAACTGCTTTGTTTTCGGTCCAAGCTTGTGACATTGCATTGTGGGATTGCATTCTCAGTGAGAGACACACAGGACATTGGCTTAGACTCTGACAAAAACAAAGTATTTAAGAAGGCAGCAAGTTGCCTGTCTTTTGGAACAGCCTTCACGTCAGACGTGTCTACGAGGTCTTAAAAATGCTGCCTACTTGGTTTTGTAACAGAGCAAATGTGTCGCAGGAATCAAAATGAGCACAGACGGCACATGTTCTGGAGATGAAAGGTGTAAACATGATTTTGCTCCACCAAACTGAGCCACGTTTAGATCACAGCATGGCACACAGCACTAAAATGCCTCTCTAAATGTCAACAGCTGCATAAATAAGTCCACATTTGCAAACACAAGCGCATTGTTTTGGGTTTTGTCACGCCTGTTCTGAGGCTCCTGGCAGTGCAGCACACTTTGGTATCCCATGATTACAGGTACAAATCCCTTTTGTTGTTGTTTAAACTATTAGATAGGTTAGGTAAACTGTTATCAAACACAAAATTAACCTAGCATGAAAAGTACCATTATTCTATTATGTTGCCCAAGACTTGCACAGTAAGAATTGTTTTTCTTTAATTTGTTAAGAAATTTTCTCTAATGACAACAATTTTTTTATGCTGATTAAACATCCTGATAGCAATCACTAAATAAAATGATCTGAACACAAAATGTTGTTTCTTATAAATACATAATTTTTGTGGAAGATGCAGGACCATAAAATGGTCGTCCAATCACTGCATTCAATTCGAATGCAATGATTGGATGTCCTTCTTGCCTGTCAAACTGTGTATGTATGCGTTCATGTAAACTGAAGGGGGCGTGGCTCTTAAGAAAAGGTGGGATCACACGCTTTTAAAACTAGCATGACGTCACTAGCCTCTCAGAAACTACTTTTAACTTTATATATATATATGTGTATTTTTCTATTAATAACTTTTTATTGCTATAAAATAACACTGACCATACATTGAGAATAAAAATGTATTTTTATGATACATGATTTGTGAAGCATTCCCAGAAGGTTCCTCTTCCGCAAGGTTTTCCTGTGAGTCCCTGTAGTTAAAAATTGCAAATCAGCACAAGCAAATTCCTGCTGGCCTCGGACTCAGCAGATCAGTGTCGTTTTTTATCACTCGCGTGAGGGCAGCTGGCCCATCAGGAGGAATGACAGTTCACAAGTCGCCCGAGGGGCAAAGCGCTTGCTCTTAACATCAGCCTGGAAGGTTTTCGACACCGTCACAGATCACTCCGAGCTGATTCATAGCACTCAAACTACCACACGCAAAATAATGATAGATGACAGCTCTCAGAAAGAGAGCTAAACTGTTGCCTTATTTGCTCTTGTGACAGCGGAAATGAATATAGGTGCTTAGGAAAGTCGTGGCTCTTAAGTAATTCATAACAATCAAGAGTACGGTGGAACAGAATCTGTAATTTGTCATGCATTAACCGTGCGCCTTTGTCACTTTGAAAGCTTTGTGTTATCACGGCCTTATCACTGTTATCACCAAAAAACTACAGTATTTATGGTTTCCCTCTCGTCGTCGGGCGCAACGATCAGTCGCGGATAAATGGTTTCTGTTATGCCGATTTCTGAGCGGCCGCGCGCCGGAAGAGCGAGCGGGTAAGTAGCTAGTTTAGCTGTTGTTGGGAATTGATCAACTGCAGAGAAATGTGTACCAGTGTTTTATATTTTTTATTTTGAATTATAATTCAGCTCTGGGTATGTTCATTAAGAACTGAAAGCAATTTTTACCCGGATCTTTGGATTTCCATAAGCTCATTAGCGATCATGTTCCTGCTACGGATCAGCTGGGTTGGGCCGAGTCGTTATTATGCAACAGCAAGTCTTCGCTGTTTAAATAGAAATATTTTAATTAATAGCTCCTTTGTGCGTGAACTCATTCAAATTCTAGCAGTGAGTGAATGCTCCAAATCTTGTTATATGCAAAATAAAGTAGAAATACGGAGGAAAATCAGTTATGGGCAATCTCGCCTTAAAAGATGTGAATATTTAAAGCGACTGACACGTCCACGCGTCGCCTATGCTCTGCTCTCTCCACCCGATGAATTTTTTACATGAAAATGCATTTAAGCTTGAAAGACCTGTGTGTGCCAGCCTGAGGTCCAATTAATAAATAAAATCGTACTGCATTATATAAAATGATCAAAAATGTAACAAATGTGGTTCGATGCATGTGGCAACACATTAATGGATTCCATCATGTTCGAAATATGCCTTTTTATAGCTTTTAA
>JAZGTK010010919.1:0-16021 GCA_036877625.1 Ambastaia sidthimunki | reverse complement strand
ACACACACACACACACACACACACACACACACACACACACACACACACACACACACACACACACACACACACACACACACACACACACACACACACAAAATCTGGCACACACTAGCCCCTCAAACCAACACAGAGTCTGACAGCGACTGCCAAGAACTTCCCTACATAGCTCTATATAGAGTATCATCCAACAAGCCAGAAAATGCTGCAAAATTATCTCATTTACATTGCTGAGGACCAAATTGTAGATGAAGATTGCCAGTGGGACACTTGAAATGGGAAGCTGGTGCCAAACAGTTAATTAAGTGAAACAGGTGCTTTGGTGCAGGTAAGAATGAGAAATGGCAGCTACATTCACACACAAATTACAGAATTAAAAAAAAGAAAAGAAAAAATAATCAAGTTTAATATACAGAGGGATCCAGACGGTTTTTTTTTGCATTACAAATTATATTATCAGCAAAAACACTGTGAATGGAAGTAGGAAAAAAAAAGGAAAACATTTCTAACGGGATGCTAATTGGATTAGTGACCTAGAAATAGAAATAGTGCGGAATCTTAAAGCTGCAATCCGTAACTTTAAATGAACAAGCAATGGTGAAAAATAAAAATGAACAAAAATCAATTATTAGGGAGTACTTGACAAATCAGTGTTTAAAATGATCTCCTTACACTGATTCTCAATGGTAGGTTTAAATAATGAGTTATAATTGGAGGTTCAGATTTCCCAGGAAATATTTTTGTTTTGACCTCAGGGTACATAATAAACAGGAAGTAACCTGCAATTTTATGTTTCTAACAAAGATGGCGCTAGACAGGCAAAATGTATGGATTGCAGCTTTAAGTACATCTAAAATTGCTAATATATTAAAATGTTTCCTTGATTTTAAACCTTAAAAATTCCAAACCTTTTTGTTAATTAACGGTCTTTAAATGAAGTGGACTTAAGACTTTTGGAGCCCACTGAATGTAAGCCCAAAGTTCATGTGCTATGGGGGGCATTAGGGGACAAGGCCTGTGGTAGCCAGTGTTCAGTGGTTTTAAAGTTCCTAGGACATCCCTAGGACAACTTAATAGGTCCAAATCACTTTAGGGAGATTGAATTGTTATCATTATTTAGACTGTCCTCTTGCCGAGCCTGTATTGATCACTGGAAAAGAGAACAATGGCATTTGGCATTTAATCAAAGAAGGGCAGATAGTGAGAGTTACACAGATGAATAGAACATAAGGAGAGAGAGAGAGAGAGAGAGAGAGAGAGAGAGAGATTCATTTGTGTTGGTGATAACCCTGCACTTGATTGTGAACCCAAGTTCAACTTACTGACTTCAAGGAGAAAAATCTGCATATTAAAGCTGAAGTGTGTAATTGTTTCTGTAAAAATACTTTCTCCAGTCCCAGCTTAATATGCAAAGTCAACAATATGTAAGTCATCTTAAAGCTGATTTTCCTGAAGAGGATAAACACAGTAGCTCTATAACGCTATGAAAACATTGCTCTGATTGTTTAAACAGCTCAACCAGACCAAAACAGCAACACTGGCTCAACCAATGCCGTGTCTCCGGGCCGTGGCTGTCTAATTTGCCCAACCAACTGCAGATGGGGAAAGCACTCGGGGAAACCTGTTTAAAAACATTTTTAATAGAAGTCATTATTTTTTCAATTCCATCTGGTGATGCTAGTGGCGTAGAAATGACACACTTCAGCTTTAATAATATGCTGATTTCATGGGTGAAATATGAGGAAAAATGTGGCCCTCTTATAGGACTGTGACCATATACTGCAGCTTGGGGCCAATCAGAGAGACATGCAGTGTGATGATGCTGTCTTTCAACATGATGGCCACATCTGGAGAGATAGCGCTGGAAAAAACTATGCACTGTTACTGCCCTCCATTTTCCCTGAATGTAAATCTATAGCATTATCAAGACGCTCATTATACTTCATCTAGAAAAACGCCGGTTCTGTGAGTCACAAGCTACATGCACTCAGAATTCATCAGAACGCAATTAATCCTTATACCAGCTGTTGTAGGATAGAAATCAAATATAATTGTCAAATTTTAAGTCAAACTGATTTGTTAATGCAGGCATTAAAGACTAACACTGTAGTGTCACGTCAAGCCCCTCCCCCCCCACCCAGAATCCCTTCCAAAGTGAAAAATTGCAGCAGTTTTATTCAAGACACATCATGTCCCGATCCTTCAACATCACCACGATTCAATCTGATCTTTCCTCTCTGTTCTCCTCCCCGGAATACTGAAAAATGGATCTGATGGCTCTGAATTGCATCCCTGCGGAACACTGCAATTTTAGACGCTCATACCTCATCATTCCGCTCTCGGAAATCACCGCTGAGCTACTGAGGGCTTTTCTGCGAAGCTACGTCCAGATGAATCCCAAATACACACCGCTGGAAGCCCTCAGCTGTCTAGGGCTGTGTTGTATTGGGCAGGAATGGGATGGTGCCGATTATTCAAAGACGAGAGGCTTTCTTGACCTCTTGTTATAACAGCAAAAATCACACACCTGTTGTT
This sequence comes from Ambastaia sidthimunki, assembly GCA_036877625.1. Lineage (NCBI taxonomy): Eukaryota > Metazoa > Chordata > Actinopteri > Cypriniformes > Botiidae > Ambastaia > Ambastaia sidthimunki. The sequence goes on along the minus strand of JAZGTK010010919.1, from coordinate 13,486 downwards.
GGCCATTCTTATACAGATGGTCAAAATCAGAGGTTAGAGATCTTCAACCAAAATACATCTGATGTTTTGGAAAGACATCAGTTATTTATTAAGGCTCAGACAGCTGTTCTACTGAGTGATCAATGGATTGAGGCCCATATACTGTTGATTCAATCTCATATGAAATCATTTATCAAACAACACTGTAGTACAACTTAAAAGGTAGTGTAGGCAGTTTTGAAGAGACTAGCAATAACAACCTAAGATCTCACCCTCTCTTCAGAGCGATCTCCAAAGCCACGCCTCCTCTAACACATGAACGCATATATACAGTAGTTTGCATGCGGTCCGAATGCAATGATTGGACGGACACATCATGGCCCTGTGCCTCTTATACTTATAATTATATAAACACATTCAGACCACTTAGTGATTTATATTAGGATGTGAAGAGACTTTCAACCATCGTAACAAAAAATATTTGTGGAAAAGATTGCCTACCCTGTTTTTTAACTCGCTTACGGGATGGAACAAGGGGCCCTGCGTTCACATGGGCACTCAGCAGCGAGCCAATCAGAAGGCCCCCATCTCTCTGTACCAATCACACCTCAGGTGACCTCTCCCAAGAGTCTTTATTGGATCCTGTACTAAATACTAAATGCTTTATAGAGTAGAAACTGGGAATAAACCTTTGGAAGTAATATAATGATCGGCACCTGATGAAGAATAATTGGGTTGAAACAGTAACTCATCTAATCAGCTCTGGAGTGATGGAAAGTGTGCAGCTGCTTGTTACTAAACTGTGTGGCTATTCTTCACAGCATTATTAAATCTCATCTCTCACAGCCACCCAACTGCATACAGAACACTGTGGAAAATACAAAGTAAACAAGGAGGGTGCTATGAATGCAGGGTTGAACATGAGTATGAGTATAACTCCAAAGCATTCACGTACTGAATCTTTTAAGATTTATATCTTAATACATATCTACATACACAGATACATATCTTAATGTCATAATAATATGTGAGGCATATCAAATCACCATAAGGATTTTAGCAAACACAATGTATTCCCATAGGATAAACCGACATCCACAATATACAATTTTCATGTGCTAAATATGAGACTTCAAAATACGTCCTATAATGTCAACAGAACGACCACGTTGGGATAGCATGAAAAATAGACAGTCTATAAAAAACCCTATACTACGCCAAGACCACCAGAATGTAGCCTAATGGGAGTGGCCTTTACATGAATTCTTTATAACAGTAGACCATTAAAGTCTAATAAATAAACCCAACGTCTAACCACACCTAGTTTTCTCTGGAATTATTTTACCAGTAGTGAGCCAGAATCCTTGTACAGAACATTTGCAGTATATGTGGAAACAAGAAGAGCCAGCTAACTAGAAACATCCCAGCTGGATTCATTTATCCTGTCAACAGAAGATCTGTCAGACTTTCCCTTCTATCCTGAAAGCCAGAAGATACTGACCTAACGATCATAAAACTGGAAGATTTAGAGCTACACTCTGAACTACAAGAGCCACAAACTTCTGCACCTGAACACTGTAGCAGAGATCTTCACAATTACTGTAAAACCCAATGGGACAGATTAACCAGTGATTGGTTAGTTATTATGGACCAGTGGTTAGTTATTGGTTAGTTATTATGGACCAACACAACCACTGATAACCGTTTAAAAGTGGTCGTGTATTTTGACTAAATATATTTTAGCAACAAATTCTGTTGTTTTTAAATGCATTAAACTGACAGAGATGAATAGTTATGAATAGAGATGAATAGACAGAGATGAATATAACAGAAATGAGTTACAATAAGGTCACTTTTGTTAACCAAGTTAACATTAAAAAAACATTTACAATGCCTCAAACAGCATTTTGTAATCTTGGTTAATGTCAACATTTACTAACACAATTTTACATGCAAAAGTTGTATCACTAACGTTAAGGTACAATGAAAATACAGCTGTAAAAACATACAGCTCATTGTCAGTTCATATTAGCTAAACACCTAGCTTAACAATTAACTGTGACTGTTAATGAAACTGTTAATGAGACCTTATTGTACAATAATGGAATTAATAGAAATGCTAACATTTAGCTTTTCTCTAGGTATTACAGAACACATTGGTGAAATCCGTTTAACCAATAGTTATTTTTCTAAATAAAATATACAGCTTTAAATAAGCCTGATGATGAAACAAACCACAAACCTCAAAGGACATGTAAACAACTGGCACAACACTCATTACAGTTTATGAATGAATATCTCATTCTGATGTCCAATTACGCATTATGTCCAACACTGGGTTACTTAACAGACACTAATTGTGATGTTACACTGTGTTGTGTTTTCTTGAGCCCTGTGTGCTGTGACCCAAGAGATTCCTGTTAACATGAACCAGCTCAAAGTCTCATTGCGTTGGGCTTGACGCAGGCTCTTTGAATGAGCCATTTACTCTGATCTTCCTGGCTGTATATTACACAGAACGAGCGCACCTTCTCCCCCGATTACACCTACGCTATCAAAAATATGTGCTTAACTCATTTACCAAACCACTCGCTGCCTCTGTCTTTGTAATTACTGCAGATTAGGGACTAATATCTAATTATGTCTTAATATGCTTTAATGCATTTTTAATGACAGCTCGGCGTTTGAGTCAAACTCTCAGAGCGTTTCAGAAGATGCAGTAGAAGCAACGAGGGAAAATCTCGGCAGTCTTATCCTGGCAACAGAAAAGACGCGTTTATCTCGCTGGCTGCGCTACGGTTCGACTGGAAACAAACCGACACTTAGTAGCGAGTAATTTGGTAACTTAATAGCAATTCTGTGCTCCCTCAAAGATATTTTCGAGGCTGTCTGGCATGATGAAATGTACTGTATGTACAACTGAGAGAAAGTGTTTGGAAGTCCTTAAAATGTCTGAAGTCTGGCATGAATGGGTTCTGAAATGTGATATTAATAAAACCATTTCTAAAGAGCTCAGATACGTTTAACGGAGCGCAACACAACGATAAAATTACATGTACCACAAATTAAATTACGTTCACATGCAAGTATCAGATTTCAAGCTTCAAAGGAACTCCAAAACAGGAATTAATATTCACACAAAAAAAACCACAACATGCTAACATGTCCTAGCCAAGTTGCATCAGTTTTTTAGTGGCACAATTCTAGCCAATCAGAACATATTTTTAAATCTACAATTACCAGTCGACCTATGAGTTTTTATGATGGGCGTGGCTACCCAGTGTAATACTACAACAATATCAGTGCAACAAATAAAATCCCTGTTCCACTTGTCCATTCTTACGGTCACAGCTGGACAGCTCGTGCAAATTAAAGCAAAAGAGAAGCTTTTGCTTTAATTTGCACCTTTTTAGGGCACAATATTAGCAAAAAAGCCACCAGTGCTGTCCAAAATACGCTAACTATATATTCTCCTCCTCCTGTTACTTAAGCTAGTTTTTTTTAAACACTGTTGTTTTGTGATTTGGCACTGATTCATCTTTGTTTACTCTGATGAAATGTGTTATGTTCTGCATGGAATGGCCAGAGATGGATGCAAATTGCATTGTGTCTCTAATTGGTGGGGCCTGATGTTTATGAACTGATTCTTGTTAATTAATGCAGGATAGTCAAATCGAGCAGCTTGAATATTTTCTGCATAAATTATGGCTAATTGGGCCGAGCATAAAGCTAATGCAAAGCATATTCACAATCCGGGTTAAACGAGAACAATTCGGACACATCGAGAAAGATGTAACGTTGCTTTAGCCAACATTACTCATGACAACTGAGATCATTTGGCTGAATTATGGGAAATCAAAACAAGCTTGGATGACTGAACTTGATTAAAAGACTTAATCAGCGTTGTGTATATGTTTATATAACAACACCCCATACTTGCCCCAATATCTCGTCTCCACAACAATACAATACACACAACAAAGTTTTCCTGCTTTCATCTCAATCTAGCTAATCAAACCAAAATCAAAATAAAGGCAGTTAGCAACACAAATCCTAAAATCCTATATTTCTAAAACAGTGTCTCAGTCATAGTATCAAATGTTTCAGTTAGTAAAACTACATCATAGCATTTATGGGCTATTTGCAGAATGATTTTATTTAATAGCACAGGGCTACTATAGATTAAAAAACATCTCTGGTTTTGCATTAATGAAAGGGACATATAGGCTTTACCGCCGGCCCCTTAGGGTCTCCAAGACAAACAATGTTGGGAAACGCTGCTTTTTATATTAGCGTCAGGAACGCGATGTCTGCACAACGCAAGCAATTAATCTCTATTAAGCTTTTTGAAGCAAGCAAACATTAAAACATAATGTAACATGAAACACAGTGGTATTGTCATCCATCACTGGAGTCAGGTCACATGACGCACACACACACACACACAAATTCCCTCACACACAACCTCGTTTTCTGCGGTATACAGGAACCCTTGCTGAGCTAATAAACACAGAACGCAATCATCTCAGCTCAACCAGAAGCAATTATTGGTGCTTCCATTATGAATGTTTTAATGCTAGTGAAATGCGTGTGCGCTCCGGCCTGTGTGTTTGACCTTGGACAAGACCATTACGAGAGTGTCAGTGTGTCTTGTTTACCTGTGATGTCATGCTGTTTGAAGGAGTCACTGTAGACCTGGTGTTGATTGGGACAGTGTTTTTTCAGCCATTTACACACGTCCTGCTGAGTCCACAGCGCCACCGGCTTGGACAGCTTCACAACTCCTGGCTGAGCGAGGAGAGAAATTAATAAATAAATAAAAGAAATCTCTGCACAATGCACACTGGAAATTCTTTGACTCTTCTATGGAGTTTTCTTGTTGGTCTGAAGCACCCATGATTTAATCACCACCAGTTTCCAAACCTGTAAAACTTTTATACGACCAAAAAAGGAGAAATTTCAAAGAATGTACCGGCCGCTTTTCTCATCCAGTTACAAGGGACCAGAGCTTTTAGGTTTCAAAAAGACACAAAACCACCATAAACGTGGTCCATACGACTGCAATACTGTACATTTTAATTCTTTACGTGAAAGAAGATGTGACGAATACAACAAAATGTAAAGTTGACATCTGGTCTACCTCTCCTTTGTGCATTCTTTGGAGACTTAGTGCTAAATATTCAATCTCTCACATCAAGCTATTGTATGTCTTCACAAGGGTTGGAAGGGTATAGCGCATGCATCATATTTTATGATACTTTTATGTTGGCTGCTAGCTTGAAAGCATCAAGTCCCAATTTATTGTAATTGCATGAAATACATCCTCCGATACATTCTCCAAAATTTCTCTTTGTGTTCCAAGGAACAAAGAAAATCATACAGGTTTGCAACAACATGAGGGAAAGCAAACAAAGGGCGAACTGCTCCATAAATAAGAGCCTCTTCGGTTTTGAATGCCGCAAAACTTGTTATTTCAGTAAGATACGAGTGCGGAAATGACAACCATCGCGACAGAAGTGAAATGCGGCTGCCTTTAGGAAGCGGCATAATTCAGCAGGGACAGAACAGAGCCAAACACACAGACGCTGAGTCAGTAGAAACCGCCTCCAGTGGGGCGAGAGTCACAGCCCTACTAAAAACAGCGCAGAGCTAATTAACCCGAGATACCTGCCGCCGAGGTGTGAAGGCAGCCCGGCGCAGCCGCGGTCGCTGGCGGAGGCTCTTCAGGATTGATGAGGTTTAATATATAAAGGTCTGTTACTGCATTGCAAACGCAATGCGAGCGGAAGATTTAAAGTTGGAAGGACAGAGCCACCGGTTCTGCGGCTCCCGCAGGTGGGATCCTAGCGGGGTGGGCTTTGTACCAGGATTCCCGTCCAATTAAACGGGGATGAGTGACAGATGAGCGGAGACTGGAAATAAAGTTGGAGCTTTAAAGTTACAACTCACAAACACTGTCACAGTCATTCTGTCCTTCGTATAATTAGGCAATTCAAGAATTTCTCATGTTACTATAGCAACAAAGCATGATGACTTGAAGATATGAATACATTATAGCACTAAAGCTGATCTTCGTCTGTGACAACAGACTGCAATACTTCATCATTTAGGAGGTATTTTATGTTTCCTGTTTGAAGGGTTGTTCAATAATGTTTATTATTGAAGCTGAGGGAGGAAAATATAGATTTTTTAATATAAATGTTTTACATTTTTTCTCTGGCTATACGATGTTGGTGTTGGTAATATTAAACTACTGCTCACTTTTTACAATACTTTCAATCATTTTAAAGTATAATGTTTTTATTCTTTATACCAAAGGTATCACAGTAATTGTTATTTGCTTTTAATAAGGCAGATATATAAGATCCAAAGTACACTTGATGCATTAGAGCGCCATCTTGTGGCACAAAGCGTGTATATGCAAAATAATACACTGATCACTGCGAGGTTTATGTCTGAATTGACAATTTTCCCCCGTATTATACTGAGAATCATGCAAATAAAAACCTGCTATCTGTCTGACTACAAATACATTATGGGATGTATCTAGCCATTACATTATATTAAGCAATGCTCTACCAACTAAGCTCCAGGATATATCTGTTTTATCTTACTGTTGTGGCCATTTACTGTATAAAATACTGTATCTAAGAAATACTGTATAGAAGCATAAATGCAGATGTTCAACAAATAAAAATAGTTATTTATATGTTTAATAATTTCAAAATGATTCTCTACTACAAAAACAGAAGTCACAGAAGTGTTGGTGTTGTTCTCACCCTGGAAAGCTCAGATTCTGACACCGAGCGCTGGGGCGGAGATCGGTGCTGTAAACCGGGACTCTGGTCCTGAAAGCCTGGGCTGTCCTCATCCAGTCCAACAGACGCTTCCTCCAGGTGTGAGCTTACACCCTCTGTGCACACCTGGTGGTCGATACCATTCTGGGTCAGATTGCAGTGGACAGCTGTGGAAATTAAGTTCAAGAGTGGTTAGTGACCCATAATGACCACAGGGTGGCGCCATTGCGTGTGTATGTAAACCACAAAGCACAGGCTGCGTGTAAATAAATGACTTTGACTTCTCTGTAAGGGCCAAATATTTCAAGGGAATATATCTGAGGCCATACTACACTTATTTTTTAAAAGACACCCTAGACTTTTCTGCGATACTATTTTTGTATTATAATGACTACAGTAGGTCTGAAATATTGTAATGAAAAAGTCTAAATGCATTGAGATGAGTCTTCAAAGGATATTATGAGGCAATTCTGTTTTTTAAAACCTGACAATGAGATACGTTTCGCCATTTACAGCAATGTGCTGTTATTAAATGTTTTATAAAGTTTACCTCTAGGTGGCATCAGATGATCATATTACAGTACTGGGGCTTGACAGTATTTCTATAATGTTGACTGAGTGAAATCAGATATGAATTGTGCCCTCATTAGCACAATCCATAAAGATGATGTCAGTCATAAAAAAACAATGAAATCAACCAATGCTGTGATGTTTCTCACAGAGAACCACAACTGTTTACATATCTCTGCGGTTATATTAAAAAATCTGATTACTTTATATAAAAATACAGTTTTTAAAACCTGATTCTAACACAACATGTTCAGTACTAAGGTTTATTTGACTGTGACCGACAACTGCACATTAAAAGAGTGAAACAGTGACATTTGAAATCCGCCTGTCGTGTTATCTGGAGTGAATTGAGGCCAAGCAGATAAAAGCCGGTTGAAGCTTGTTCTGTCAGAAATTACACGAAGATCAAGACTGAATTAAATGACTAAAAATAAAACCTACTGTAATGCTTTCTCACAGCATGAAAACATTCATTCCAATTCTAACCACTGAACCCCAAGACAACAGCACATACCGTATTACGAAAAAAACATCATATAGCATCATATAGGCCAACTGTATAATCATTAATAATTCAAGACCCTCCAGCCCATCTGTTTGCACACAATTAACACACACAGAACATTGAACAGAACATTTAACACCCACAGGAGCAAAGACTGACTTTATTAAAGGAATAGTTCAGCTACATATAAACTTCTGTCACAATTTGTTGTTTCTTAAAGCAGAATATCCAAGAATGAAAGTAAATGAAGAGTGATTATATCCAGCACCATTTTTAATGCAATTTTTAATTATTTAGCTTCAGATACTTGAAAAATGTGCACATGTCGAATACCTTAATGATGCTTATGATGTTTTTTGGCCCTTTTTGAAGCTTTTTGATCAACTCAACAGATCAGAAATTTTGCTAAACATTGGAATTTTTTTGTTCCACATAATAAAGAAAGTCGCATAAGTTTGGCAACTTCATGAACGTGTGCATATTCATTTTTGACTCAACTATCCCTTTAATTTTAAAGTATGCAGACACATTTATAAAGAACCACCAAACAAGATCTTTATCGCAACATCCGCCCGTAGCGTTGCGTAACCGCCCGTCAAATGAAACTAAGCCGTGATGACATCTGCTGAATACCATTAGTGGGAAGAACGACTGATAACTTGAGCAGAACAAATTGCTCTGCTATTGTTTACTGAGCCCCTGTTGCTGGGAACATCCATCCTGCCTTCATGTGTCTCCTCCAACACACAAAGAACCAGCACATCTACAGACAAGAGCCAGACTTGAAACAAAAGCGGTTTAGCATGCGAAGCACGATGCGCTCGCCTCTCTCCCATTCCCTGTTTTTCTGGGCTCTCTCTCCGTCTTTTTTAGGTTCCTCAATATTTAAACCACTTGGTCATGCTGTCTAGTGGTCAGACGTTGTACGGCGGATATAAATTATACATTTAACTCTATAAGGCGAAGAGAGAAGAAGAGGCGGTTTCAAAGATATGGAGAAAATGAATTGGAGAAAAAGATCAAAGCTTGAGCATCTCATTTGTGTGAGAAATGAACTTCACTTGTGTGAAGTGTGTTTGGAGGGGTTTACATGCACTGGGGGTGATGTTTGGGCCTTGAGGTGGATAAGACACTTTTTTCTGCCTCTGATTCTAAAAATAGACCAGAACGTTCTTTTCCCTCTTTGGTACGACATGCGCACTAAGAGATGAAGGAAGCAGAAACGGGAAGAGAGATGCTGTTCTGTGTAAACCAGCACTGCTTTATTCTCCCTCATTTAAAGAAACGTTCAGTCACAAATTTACATTCCATTAATGTTTATGGAGCCTCATGTCACTCAAAACCTGTATGTGCAACAATACAGGAGGAATTTGAGGGGTTTACATGCATGTGTCAAACAAGATTATTATAGCTGACTAAAACTAAAAACATTTTTGTTAACTGAAATCTAATTAAATACAAGCATAAATATTATTTTAAAACTTAAACCAATTGAAAATTTGAAAATGTTCTTCAGCAATAAACCGAAGAAAAAGTTTAAGCCGAGGCGCTAAAATGATTAACAGAAAATAAATAAAAACCAAGATAAAACTGAAACTGAAATATAAAAGTGATATTGCATAGCAGTATTAAAAATAAATAAGAAAATGAAAATAAAGCACATAAGCACCACTTGACTTGACACAAGATGAGTGAACAAGCACAAAATTGTCAATTTTTGGCATGTAACTTTTAATACCAACCTGAGCTTTTCCTATAAGGTTAAAGACAGGAAAGATGAATAAGCATTGGATCGATTCATCACGAGTCACATTACTGTTAATCTCAGCAGTACAGAGAGAGGACCTGCTGTCTCATCTACAGAGCTCTCGTGCTTCACGATGGGTTACGATGTCCTTGAGATGGGCATGTAATCTAGAGTGACTCTCGATGGCACTTCAATTAAAAGCACTCCAAGTGTGAACCAGAACGAGAAGTGGAGTCAGTATCATCTGATTCAGAATATAGAAAATGGTGCTACACAAACCAAGGCTAATAATAAATGCATGAGAAGACAGAAGTTAGGGGAAGGTGTCTGTACTTCATGTTTCGGGTGAGCATGAGTGTGTGGGTGAACAGTACAGGTCAAAAGAAAGAAAGAAAGCTGAGGGTCTACTCTGAGGGCAGTTCACTTTGAATGTTGCCCACTGTTCTGACACACTAACGCTAACAGAAGCTGGAATTACTGACTTACTGTACATTATCCATGAGGAAAAACCAACAAATGTTACCTGACCAAGTCCCGTCAGTCCCCTGACTAAACAACTAATCTAATGTGACTGAATTCCCCTCAGGAAAAATGATTTTAATTATTAGTCCATGTTATTTAGATCAGTTCTAATTACTATTTGTATAGAAACACATCTTTCATATACTTTACAGCATTTTGTCAATACAATATTGTATTGACTGTATAACATTTCTGTTTATATATTTTATGTGCTTGAAAAACTCAAGTAGTCTGTTTGGCAAGCTTTGTGAGAGCCACATTTTTGAAAACATCCTCACAAATACAGTGAAAAGGTTACAAAAACAACGTGTGAACATCATTTGTCATTCCAATATGAATTGCTCATAAGTCAGCACCAGGTTTAAGTGAGTGTTACCTTAGTACGCAAGCGATTGTGTTATGAGAGGTATATACCTCTTCAAAACTGCTTCTACTGTTTGTTTGTGCATGAAATCTGAAAATAGAGTTCAACTGTGCCAGCTCAGAAACTCAGAAGAACAGCTTTTAAATCAGCAGGGCCACTTCTCAGTGGACTCCTTGTTTCACGCTTACTAAAGGCCTAATCGAGCTCTTTGAAGACCCAGAGGGACAGAGAGAAAGAGAGAGCTAACTGTCCCATATGTTACCCAAAGAACAGCTTTCCCTCCTCGCCCCCTTTCTCAGTTTTAAACCATCAACTAAGATTAAGGGATCGTCCCTGTTCTATAAAGTAGGTCAACCTAATTCAAGAATTGGATACAGATATTGGACCAACAAAGCGTGGGCCTCCTGAACTCATTTCCTCTAATCTGGATTCCAAGGTACAGCTGGTTAGCCGGGTTGAACTTTGACCACGAGAGCCAGTGCAAGGTTTGGCCCTCATCACCATTTTAGTGATTTAATCTGACATCCAATCAAAACTTAACGCTGAATAATGTCTCCCCGGTATTACTGCTTCTAGATTTTCATTTCTTTCCAATCTAATTATTCGATGCCAAGCTACATGATACGCATAAGAAGTTGTACTGCATATTGCTCCGAATTTATTGCTACTGCTAATTTAAACAAGTAAAAATGAATGACCCACTTTAAATAGACACAATTGTTTTAAAAATATCCCCGCAACAACTTGCTTAGCTGACAAAACAGAAGCAGAAAGCTCACCAAACATCTGAAACAGTCAGGGTAAAAGCTAAGTCTTGGGAGAGATTATAAATAGCAATTTTTGCAAGCTAATATGGACGCAGAGCACAGAGACAGCTATAAATATTTAAACAGGAGCTAGAATTCGGGGAGCATTTCAAAATCCTACTTTAAGGATTTGCAACTTTTGTCACAGAAACAAGGGGTTGAAGATGTCTGACGTTCATCCTCTGGGAATCCACACTGTGTGTTTGGAACAAAATCCTCTTACAAACCACAAAGAGGAACCCGAAGTCTTATTTTTTCCCTACCTGGTATTAAATATAAGAGAATACCTGAGCTATAAATGTACACACACTTACACATTCTTTTTATCAGCTGCTCATTGATACACAAATGCGAAACGCAGCCCCAACAAGTGTAGTAAAGGAAACTGACACCTGCTTTTCCTCTGCCAATGAAGAATTAGCATACAACACACAAGTCACCCCAATGGATACATTTAAAGGCAGGGTAGGCTTGTTTTTTTTGCTATGCTGGTTGAAAGTCTCTTCACATCCTGATAGCAACAGCTAAGTGGTCCAAATATATTTATGTGTTCTGTGGAAGGTGCAAGACCATAAAATGTTCATCAGTCATTGTATTCGGTCCGATGCAATTCTGAACATGTACATTTCCTCATGTTTCCAATATGTTTCTAATATGTTTCTAACATGTTTCAATGCTGTGAATGGCACAATAGCACCCGGCTCCTCTAGCCTCAATTCAAATGAATATTAATCAGAATCTAAATTAGACTGACTATCTTTATCTTTTCCCTTCAGCATCAACTCTCAACGGTAAAAATAGCAAAGAGGAGTGAATAAATAGACATGCAGAGAGATCCATATTGATCCTAACAGAGCATGAGACCTCACAGGGCTTGCGGGTGAGACAGCATTCTCAGCTCACAGACGTTTCTGAGAACCAGGATAACATATCAGAAATCTGTCTGTGTGTGTGACGTCTCTATGATAACCTATGAGAAAGAAATTTGATAGTTCATTCAAAAATTATAACTCTGTTATTATTGGTTCAATCTCATTTTGTTGGCCTCTGACAGAAAGAGTCACTATTCGCTTTCATTGCATCTTTTTCATACAATGGAAGTGAATGGTGACCGAGTCTGTCAGTACGTAACATTCTACCTAATGTCTCATCTTGTGTTGCACAGGAAAAAGAGGGTCATGTGCTTTTGGAACAATATGAGGATAAGTAAACGATGGTAGATTTTTTTTTTTTAATTTCGGCTGAACTACTTTTTTTGAACACATGGTATTTTCATGCTTAAATGCACATGTGTTGAGGAGGGTCTGCGCTCATAACAATCTTGTAATCAAAGTCACACATCTACAGAATGGTATGAAGACATATTTTACATATTTTGCTCAGGTGTCAGCTGTTTCTGAGACTACTGAACACACTTGCTTCCACATTCAAACTATCAATACAAAGAAGCTAGGCCTTGACCATAACAGTTATGAGGTAATACATAGAACATAAGAGATTCTGTAACGTTCCCATCAAGTAAAAAAAATGTTAAAAGAAATTTTTTTGAAAGTTTATGGAATGTTCAAAACATCCAGTTTTTTTTGATGCTGTATTAACATTAATGCTTGCGTATAAGCGTTATGCGTTATATAAACATTTTTTTTAATTCTGTAATTTTTTAAAACGTCCCACTAACTATTTAAAAACATTTTTGATATATTGGTATATAACTTAAAAAAACAGCCTACTAACATTAATGCAAAAACTGTTTTTTAAACTTTAAAGGAACGTTTAGAGAACGTATCAGTGTTCGCCCTGATACCATTAGCTATTAAAGCCTCCATCACACTGTAAATTAAACCTTTCAAACACCAAGCATGTGGCAATTTGTGACATAGTTAAAATACCAAACCAGTAAACTTTCATACTTTGGGAACTTATGGGGGACGTATTGTAACTGCAAACCTGTGCACCCTGTCTAACAGAAAAGCCTTTTTAGGTCATTTAAAGTGCTTGAACATTTTTTATCCTCCAGCCAAAGTACATCACACAGCCTTCTGTAAATGCATTTGTTCTAACACTCCTGAAACTTCTTCATGCTCAGAGGCACGGCAGACGTCTGGGGGAATCAGTCTGCTCTTGCTGTCACAGCACAGCGTCCTTGTCTTTCGTGGTCGGCAACACAATGTCACGATCTCCTGATGTTAGAAATTT
>JAZGTK010010918.1:0-15483 GCA_036877625.1 Ambastaia sidthimunki | reverse complement strand
GTTCTGAGCACATGAGGAGCAAGCCAACACAAACTGTCTGACATCTGACCCCATGGAGGGCCACCAAAATTGCTGGCGGATGGCAGCCAGCAATCTCCGAATGCCTGGATGGCAGACCAACTTGGATGAATGGCCCCACTGGAGGACTTCAGGGCGCAGTGCAGCCGGCACGAACAACTGACCCTCAGGGCACCCCTCTGGAATTTCAGCCCCTCGTCTGGCCAGTCTCACTTGCCGCTCAATCCCCCACGAGAGCAACCCCACCACCACACCTCGTTTGAGGATGGCATCAGCTGGTGCCGTCTCCCCAGGGGGCCCAAAGAAGAGTGCCCATCGGGCCTGCCGTGAGCTCAACTGCTTGGCTGAACAGATGTATTCCAGGTTTTTATGATCTGTCCAGACCAAGAAGGGCTGCGCTGACCCCTCCAGCCAATGACGCCACTCCTTCAACTCCTGGTTGCCGATGTCGTAGTTTCGTTCTGCTGGGCTCAGCCGATAGGAGAAATAGGCAGAGGGATGCACCTTCCCGTCCTTCTCAGAGTGCTGAGACAGGACAGCTCCAACTCCGATGTCAGACGTGTCAACCTCAACAATGAACTGCCGTTCGGGGTCTGGAAAACAAAAGCACAGGAGCAGAAATGAAATGGGACTTGAGATCATCAAAGGCCTCCTGAGCCTGAGAATTCCACCAAAACAGACTCTTGGTGGAGGTAAGCGGCGTGAGCGGTGCAGCGACCGAGCCAAAGTTCCTGATGAAACGTCGGTAGAAATTGGTGAACCCCAGGAACCACTGCAATGCCTTGCGGGAGTCTGAAACAGGCCACTCGGCCTCGGCTTTGACCTTGGAGGGGTCGGCCTTGACCCCTCAAGCGGAAATAATGTGCCCCAGGAACGAAACAGACTCGGCGTGGAATTTGCACTTCTCCGCCTTGACATACAGGTGGTTAGCTAAAAGCCGTTGTAGGACTCTCCTCATGCGAATGAGATGCTAGGCATTGCGAAGGTCTAGCTTAGTAAAGACCAGAGCTCCCTGCAACAATTCAAAGGCCAACGACATAAGCGGTAGGGGATACTGATTCTTGACAGTAATGTCATTCAGGCCCTAATAATCAATGCAAGGTCACAGGAAACCGTCCTTCTTCTGGACGAAGAAAGAACCAAGCACCAGCGGGAGATGAGGAGGGGCGGATGAGGCCGGCTTTTAGTGACTCATTAATGTACTTGTCCATAGCCTCTCTTTCTGGACCAGACAGGGAATACAAACGGCCCCGGGCAGAGAAGTGCCTGAGAGGAGATCTATAGCGCAATCGTAGTGCCGGTGAGGTGGAAGTGATGTGGCCCGGGACTTGCTGAAGACCAACTGGAGATCTCGGTACTCCGCCGAAACCCCAGAAACATCAGCCACCTCAACCTGCAACACAGGAGAAACAGAGACATGGGAAGAGGCAGCACCCAGGCAAGACACAGAACGTCCCGACCAATCAATGTGAGGGTTGTGCTGAACAAGCCAAGGGTGCGAACTTGGCATCAATGAAGTTCCCCTCAGCCCCGGAGTCCACGAGCGCCTGTGCCGGAGTTGATGAGCCCTGAAAAGAAACAAAACAATCAAAGAAAAGAAGGGAAGATTGACAGGAAATTCTAGAAGTATTGCTCATCGGGACTCTCCGCGCCGCTGATGGGCTCTGCCCTTTACTGGACAAGACAGTGCATGATGTCCCGGCCTCCCGCAGTATAGCCAAGCATTCTTGTCTCTGTTGGGGAGTTAGCTTCAGTCTCCCCAACTGCATGGGCTCGGTGGGAGAAGGTCAGTGCGTTCTGTCAGGAATCACAACACAGGGATCCAATAGCAGGTGAACATGTTTATTTAAACTGTCCAAAACAAACAAAGAAAACAGGTAGAAACAAAACTGAAGGGCGTTAGGGTTGATCCGGCACAGGTGCTGGCACAGCTGGCAGCTGTCTTAGTTATTATATAACTAAGACAGTTATATATAGAAAAGTTACAGCATCCACAAATTGACAAAATATTTCATAACATACAGATTAATTTTAATCTGTAAAATTACATTTACATTTATATATAAAAAGAAAATAAAAACTAGATAGTAAAATGAAAGCACAAACTTTATGTTGAAATCATAGATTAAATGTTTAAAATATAAAAATGTTTAAGCATGATTTAATGTTTTTGCATAATACTAGAACGATTTAGCATAATGCTATAGCATGAATTAGCATGATGCTAGCATAATTAAGCATGATAGATGATAAGACGTTGTGCAGTTGCTAGGGTGCTCTACATCAGTTGTTTTCCAACCTTGGGGTCGCTAATGATTTTCGAGGGGTCACCATCACTAGTTGTTTTATAACAGCACAATAAATAATTAAATTAAATAACTTAAAATATGCAAATAGTTATTATGCAGTGGTTATTGTAGTGTTTTAACTGGTGTATGTTTTTAGTTTTTAGAATACAAAACAACAAAATACAAGAATACATTAATTCTCTGATTAAATGATGTCAGTAGATTTTAATTTGCTTCTGTTGTTTGTTCATCAGTTAAAAAGCACAGGTTGAAAAAAAGTCTGTCCTTGTGAACCCTTGCCTTTTTTAAGGTAATAAGTGAAATGGATAGATTTGTTTGATATTTACGTTAACAGATTAAAATGTGCTGCTGTTATTTGTCCATCACGTTTAGTAAAATGAGTGGAACCTGTTATTGGGAAAAAATCTGTAGTTGCAAGTTCCAGTTAATTGTTTGCATTCTGATTTTGCATTTTTTTAAAACTTAAACAACTGACAGAATCACATAAACTGAAGTTAATGTCTTCTTGTGTGTTTGAATGGGGTGGTGGGGGGGTTGTTAAGATTTTTCAGTGTTAAAATAGGGGTCTCCTGAAAAAAAGGTTGGGAACCACTGCTCTACAGGTTTGTTTAGGTGTGGCTAGGAGGTTACCAGGGCAATACCTAAAGCTCAACAACAGCCCAAGTAAGCCCAACTACATGTCTATAATTTTCTAACGCTGAGGTATTGCTTATTCATTTCATTACATGGGTTGCCAGGGTACCATAAATGGTTGCTATGGTGTAGCTAGACAGATAACAGCCTTTGCACATCTCTTCTCAATAAGCCCATTAATTTGCCCCCTCATTCATGGGTCTACAAAGGGGCAAAGAGTGTGGGACGAGTTACATACAGTACCGCAATTTTGTCCAGAAAAAGAAGTGGATAGTAACATTTTCTGAAGAGAGTGTACCTCTCACATGTTCTGAAGAATATTTAAAACATGTTTTAACATGACGGTAACATGATTACACATGATGCTAACATGTTTTAACATGATGCTGGCATGATTTAAAATGATGCTATAGTATGATGTAGCATGATGTTAACATGATTTAGCATGAATTAGCATGATGTTACGTGACTTAGCATGATGCTTGCCTGATGCTAGTATGACTTAGCATGATGCTAACATGGTGCTAGCCTGACAGTGTTGATTTAACACGATGTTAGCATAATTTAACATGATGCTAGCATGAGTTAGCATGATTTAACTTGATGTTAACATGAATTAACATAATACTAGCATGACTTACCATGATGCTAGTGTGACTTTACGTGAAAGCCCATTGACAGCCCAAGTCAAATAAGCCCCACCCACATGTTTCTACAATGTTATAATGCTGAGGTATGGCTTATTCATTTAATTACATGGTTGTTGGGTACTGTAAATGGTTGCTAGGGTGTAGCTAGACAGTTAACAGGGTAAAACTAAAGGATACATGTGTGTTTGCTTTGCAAGCAACACTAATAATCTTAACAAAATCAATAGGGTATTAGTGCTTTAAGCTTGAACCACTAATAAAAATGCTAACGTGTAGCCCTTTTCTTTTTATTTTCTTGTAAAGTGTCTTGTTTTAACTATAACAATGACACAAGAACACTGTTGTGTACAGAACACTATAACGACACATAACAATTAGTGACTGCACCAGCGTTTGTGTTGTTTTTTAATCTCTCCACAGCAATCGCAAGAAAGGAGGAAGTGACGTGTGTTTCCGGCGGGGTAATGATCATGGCGACGGAGATGAATGAGAGTAAATAAAATCTTTCATTGTGTTCTAAATTACCTGATATTGAGCCATTTCACGAAACGACGAGATGACTAACCGAACAGCGTATTTCTACGATCCAGACGTGGGAAACTTTCACTATGGTGAGATTCAGTTGTATGTATTAGCAGAAGTGGCTAATCAATAATAGTATTTATAATGATGAATACTTGAATAAATGATGTAAATATTCTGTGCGCAGGCAGATGTGAGCTATTAAAGTCTGAACACTAGTCTGATAGTCTGTATAGCAGAGCACACAAAGACGTTTTTACAATTACAAACATAGGCGGAAATCGCGGGGCCGTCGGGATCCTGGGGGATTTATCCTCCCAAAAATGTCGTTAAAAACCACAATGTGTGAAGTAAATAATATACTATATACTTTAAATAATATTCTCAGTTAAACAGTGCAAACGGGGCAGAAATGCGTAAAGTTTAGAAACATTTCGCGTCCCACAGTGGCGCAGGTCGCGCTTTCTCTCTTTATCTCACATACAGATCTGAAGTAGTTCTGTAACAGTGTCTGTCAGGACTCCTTCATTCACTTTAACATAGCATGAAGTGATTCTTTCTCTTAATACAGATGAGGCAATAATAAATGAATCATGATAAAACTCGTGACAACCATTGTATTTTTCAGGAGGCTGAACTTTTGAAGTTTTGACACTGACTGTGTTTTGTAACCATATTGCACTTAATGTGAGAGGTCGTCATGACACATCAAATAAAAAATAAAAAAATGCACAGATTAGTGCATTTTGATCTAGCAGGTTGATCTGGTCAATTACATGGTGCACATTAAAAAATACAGTATGCTGTATACAGGCTTTTAGTCTACTGAATTAAACAAGTAAAAAGAATAATTTACAGGCTATTTTATATTCAAACTGATGGCAGACTGTGATCTAAAGCCTTTTCTTTAAACACAGCCAACAACACTGCAGTGGAGGTGCATAAGCAGTTCAGTGTTTGTAAGAGGAACTGACAGGTTAATAAGGACCTGGTGAGTCTGGAGCTGGATTCAGCCTCGTGTTCCTCGAGTCCGCTGTGTTGGCGATTATAACGTTAAGCTATTTGGTTGCTTGTTGGATAGTAAGTCACTCAGTACTAGGGCTGCCCCTGATTATGGATTTTCCTATTTGACTGGTAGTCGTTTATTTAAGACACTCGTTGAATAGTTGTAATATACATTTAACGGATGCATAAATCGATCTGCGTGACACCAGTTAAATGACTAAGAATGTGAAAATGCAAAGTACAAAGCCTGTACATTATATAAAAACAAATAACTAAAAGATAAAGCAGCAAACGCTGCATCAAAAAAAACTATTATTCAACTCTTTTTACTATTTTTGCCTCTGTTTTTTCTTTTCCTTTCCATCTGTGAACATTTGCCTGCAGAATTTGCACATCATTTTTTTGGGTCATCTATTACATTCTGTAAATGAACACTGTTGATGTCCTTTGACTTCAAGCCACTTGTATTGGATTATTGATTAGTAGACTGTTAGGGGGCAGCCCTAGTTATTGTTATCATTATCATCATTGTTATTGTCTTTATAAAGTAACTACCATGTGTTCCGTGCATTCGTTTTCATTTTCATGTTTTGTTTAATTTTTTTACTGTTTTTTGTGTCTCAACTGTTTGTTGTAAATTGTTTTCTATGAAGCTGCTTTGCAACAATGCAAAACTTGCAAAATGTGCTTTAAAAATAAATTTGAATTGAGTCTCCAGGTTATAAGTAGGCTAGATTTTGAATGTGGTCTTAGTCTTTTGGACCCCACTGTATGTGTGTCAGACTGATTTCAGATCAGCATTAGATACAGGCGATTGAGAGGTGTGAATGAACCTTCATGCTCTGATATTCTGTGTGGGCTGTGATTGGGACGTCCAGTGGGTGAAGGTGCTAATATTCAGTTTTTTTATAGTGCATTTCACAATACAGCCATTTTTGCAGCTTTATAGACAGTGAAACTATCTGAATGTCTGTAATGTCTTAAAAGATGTAAAGCATTAGAGAATAAGAATATTGATATTAAGTACAGCATGATTATGAATGTGATGCTGCTTTCATACTGCAATGGTTGGGGGTGTGGTTTCATAAACACAATATAATAGGGTTTAGAAAAGAACTACAAAACGATTTTTATTCTTTCACTCTCTGATTTTCACTGCAGGCGCTGGACACCCAATGAAGCCTCACCGTCTGTCTCTTACACACAGTCTGGTGTTGCATTATGGGCTATACAAGAAGATGATGGTATGGTGTGCTCAACATCTTTGCAGATGCATTACATTTATTTGACTATATGCAATGCAGTCATGTAGATAATGAAAACGTTCTCCACAGGTGTTTAAACCATACAAGGCATCTCAGCATGACATGTGCAGGTTCCACTCTGAAGACTACATAGACTTCCTGCAGAAGGTCAGCCCCAACAACATGCAGGGCTTCACCAAGAGTCTTAATGCCTTCAATGTCGGAGACGACTGGTAAACCTGCATGCTTTCACAACAGACTTCAGTCTCATTGTCAGTGGTTTAATGAAAGAGCCATGCTTTCACCTGATGAGACTGTATTTGATTGAGCAACAGCATGTTGTTTTTTGAATTCTTCCTGTAGTTGTTGTCATATCTCTAGATAATGTGTGTATGGTGCACCTGTTTACTGTGTATTTGTTTAATCATTGCCATCCGGCTGCTTACGATAAACTCTAGATTTTTATGAATGTGTATTGAGTTTGAATCTTAGTTTCCTTGTGTGTGTCTCAGTCCTGTATTTCCAGGTTTGTTTGAGTTTTGTTCGCGATACACTGGTGCCTCCCTGCAAGGAGCAACTCAGTTAAACCACAAGGTAGAAATGTTTTTTAAAATGGTTGAATTACAAAGTAACATTAAAACACAGATCACTAGGAATGAACAGAATTAACTAAAGAATTAAAAAAACACAGAGCACAGAGAGGATGAAGAGTTCCAATGACCCCGGTTCCAATGAAGTTGGGATGTTGTGTAAAACGTAAATAAAAACAGTAAACAATGACCTGCAAATTCTTGTTGACCCATATTCAATTGAAAACACCACAAAAACAAGATATGCAATGTTCAAACTGATAAACTTTACTGTCTCTTGCAAATATTCACTTATTTTGAATTTGATGCCTGCAACATCTTCCAAAAGAGCTGGGACGGTGGTATTTTCACCAATGTGTTACATCACCTTTACTTTTAACAACACTTAATAAGCGTTTGTGAACTGAGGACACTTATTTTTGAAGCTTTGTGTGTGGAATGTTTTCCCATTCTTGCTTGATGTATGACTTCAGTTGCTCAACAGTCCGGGTCTGCGTTGTCGTATTTTGCACTTCATAATGTGCCACACATTTTTAATGGGAGACAGGTCTGGACAGCAGGCAGGCCAGTCTAGTACCCGCACTCTTTTAATAAAAGCCACGCTGTTGTAACACATGCAGAATGTGGCTTGCCATTGTCTTGCTGAAATAAGCGACGTCCCTGAAAAAGATGTTGCTTGGATGTCAGCATATTTTGCTCTGAAACCTGTATGTACTTTTCAGAATCAATTGTGCCTTCACAGATGTGCAAGTAACCCATGCCATGGGCACTAACACACCCCCATATCAGTTATAACTATACAGTATATAGTACATAGTACATATACAGTTTTAACTTGCACTTGTAGAGGTTGCAACGAACTGTGTTAACTGACAATGGTTTTCCAAAGTGCTCCTGAACCCACATGGTAATATCCTTTACAGAATGTCTATTTTTAATGCAGTGCCGCCTGAGGGAGTGAAGGTCACGGCCATTCGGTGTTGGTTTTTGGCCGCTTATGTGCAGAGATTTCTCCGAATTCTCTGAATCTTCTGATGATATTATGGATTGTAGATGAGGAAATACCTAAATTCTCTGCAATTGTATGTTGAGAAACGTTGTTCCTAAACTGTTGGACTATTTGCTCACGCAGTTGTTCACAAAGTGATAAACCGTTCTTGCTTGTGAATGACTGAACCTTTCGGGGATCCTCTTTTTATACCCAATCATGACACTCACCTGTTTCCAATTAACTTGTTCACCTGTGGAATGTTTCAAACAGGTTTTTTGGAGCAGTCTCCAACTTTCCCAGTCTTTTGTTGCCCCTGTCCCAGCTCTTTTGGAACATGTTGCAGGCATCAAATTCAAAATGAGTGAATATTTGCAAGAGACAATAAAGTTTATTAGTTTGAACATTGCATATCTTTGTGGTGTCATGGGTCAACAAGGATTTGCAGGTCATTGTTTTCTGTTTTTATTTACGTTTTACACAACATCCCAGCTTCATTGGAATTGGTTTCTTTCTACTGGTCTAAAGAGTTTATGTAGCTTCGGCACAGCACACAATTCAAAGTGTTTTTATTTATATAAAATGTATTTCATGTAGGTCAGTTTATATTATTCTGTCATTTTATGTCAGCAGTGCGGCAGGTGTGTACTGATGTGATGTTAACAAATGAAAAAAAACCTGTAATATATTAAAAAGGTTTGTTGGTATTTTTAATGGGTAACGGACATTCTAATTTAAAGGAGTCATGACATGAGGAATCAAATTTCATTTGATCTTTTGACGTCTTGGTATCATTAATACATTGTGCAAGTGTTAAAGCTTAAAACAGTGAGTGATTGTGTTATAGTGAAGTGACGTGTGGCCAAGTATGGTGACCCATACTCGGAATTCGTGCTCTGCATTTACCCATCCAAGTGCACACACACAGCAGTGAACACACACCCGGAGCAGTGGGCAGCCTTTTTGCTGCGGCACCCGGGGAGCAATTTGGGGGTTTGGTGCCTTGCTCAAGGGTCTCACCTCAGTCATGGTATTGAGGGTGGAAGAGAGCGCTGGTCATTCACTCCCCCACCTACAATCCCTGCCAGACCCAAGACTCGAACCCACGATCTTCAGGTTACAAGTCCGACTCTCCGAACATTAGGCCACAACTGCCCCCAAAAACGTTCTCTTTATGAATAGGAAAAGCATTTATGTACTTGTTCTCCAGAAAACAAAATGCGAAATGGCTCGATATATAATGTCACTAGGTAGATTAATTTTCATATGACCTTCCCCAGAACAAGATAATGCTTTTACATCATCACATTGTTGGCTTTGCCCACGGTCATTCAGTTGCAGAGATGTGGAAACAGTCCTCGCCTGACAGAACAGGGAACAAAATAAAAAATCCCATGTCATGACCTCTTTAAATGTACATTAATGTTTAAATCTTTGCAGTTAAAGGTTAATGCTGGATTAATGAGCAGTAGTTATTGACTACAAAATAATTCAACATGTGCATCCCAACAAATCAGAATGGAAGTTTCTTTTTTTATATTTAAAACATAAAATTCAAGTAAAGTAAAATGTAATCTCAAAACCAGGGATAGGCTTGGTCATTAATGTTTTTGAGGTGGGGCTTGGTGAAGGGTCAAATCATGAACTCTCAGCCTACGTTTTTGTAAACATTTGGATCTGTCTTATTAAAACTGCATGTTTTTACCTTTTCTTGAACAGTTCTGTGGCTGGTTAAGTCAAGTTAAGCATATTAGTATGGTATAGTGTATGGTATAGTATTGGTACAGGTCTTGTGTTTTCTCAGTGTGAACTCCTGTGTTGGTTTTGATTGGGACTAATCAAACTGTTCAAACTGTAAATAACTTTTCATTGCATAGATATGTGACATTGCCATAAACTGGGCTGGAGGTTTACATCATGCAAAAAAATTTGAGGTAAGAATCAGATGACTCTTAATTAAAAACGCCTGCATTTAAAATACATGTCTTGTGTTTGTAAAGGGCAGCTTACGTAAACCTGTTGGCCTGCGGTAAAGTCAAACTGTTTGGCCCTACAGTATCTGCATGGATTTATGTTCTGTTTCAGGCATCTGGGTTTTGCTATGTGAACGACATCGTCATCAGTATTCTTGAACTGCTAAAGTAAGATTTTTAGATTTTTCTTGCAGTTCATTTAAATAGCTTACTTGTGGTAAAACAACACAATACTTACAAGTACAAATTTTTACTATTCATGCAATGTAAAGTTAAAAGAAGCTTATAAAACGTGGATGCACAATAATTATAGAATTAGTGAAATGCTTGTAGTTTTAGAAAGAATATGGCATGTTGCATCACAGGACATGTCAACTTCAAAAGTCTTTTTAATCAGCTTCCTGTAAATGTCTGTATGGGTGCCCCCCTGTCTTTATGTGTGACAGGTATCATCCCCGGGTGCTCTATATTGACATTGATATTCATCACGGTGATGGTGTGCAGGAGGCATTTTACCTTACAGACAGGGTCATGACTGTATCCTTCCACAAGTATGGGAACTACTTTTTCCCAGGAACAGGTATGTGCTTCCTAGAGTCATTTATAGAGTTTCTTTCTGCCTTGTTGTTAGCTGCTGCTTCAAGGTTTAAAAAACACTGGACATCCTAATCTAGGACAAATCGAAGAATACTATTGAGAGTAAGCTGTGTGTTGTTTGTGTTAAGGTGATATGTATGAGGTGGGTGCTGAGAGTGGCCGATACTACTGCCTGAATGTCCCACTGCGTGATGGGATTGATGACCAGAGTGAGTTGACTTGTGCTCTAAATACAGTGAAAAGTGCTGATATTTATTGACATTCCTGGAATCATTGCCTTTACAATTTTTTTTAATTTGTTGCTCTAATTTGTATTTGGAGACAATATGCTTTTTTCCAACTTTTTGACATCATGCATATTATGTTTTAAACCTCTGTTCCTTGAATGCAAAGTTGACATTACCCTTTCTGTAAGTCTGGCCATTATGTCAAATATTTCTGGTATTTTTATTATGCTGTTGGTGATATAAAATGAAGCAAACGCATGATTGTTGCTTTGGTTAAAATCTTTCCTATATCACGTAATTTGTGCAAATAGACGCTACAAGTTAAACTTCTGGACACTTGACTGAAATGTTTTAGTGATCGTAAAGTCCTCGAAATGCTTAACATTAGTTATACAGAAAAATGTGTTGAATGAATTACTTATGAACATTATGAACACTGGAATTGAAAATGAGTAGGAGAAGATAGTGGACAAGTTTTGTTTTTAGCTATATTGCCCTGCCCCACATTCTTCAGTTCATGGCCAATTAAAAGAGAATATCGACTCTGAAAAAACATGCTGTACTGACTGTCCAATTTTTATTCCTCCAGTTTCCGCAAATCTTAATCAGTTTAAGCAAGATTTACTTATATATGCGATTTACTTATATTTACTTTATATATATATATATATATATATATATTCCACCATAGGGAAGACCATCACAACTTCTGTTTCACGGTGACTTGAAAAAACAAAACTAAAATCTGTATGTCATCTGGCTCTGTATTTGTAATTGATTTATACTTGAATGTTGTCAGGCTACAGACAGCTGTTTCAGCCAGTTATCAAGCAGGTGGTGGATTTCTATCAGCCGACCTGCATCGTTCTTCAGGTGAGATCACATCCTCTCAGTCTCTCATCTTATTGTGCCGCTTTCTGTGCTGATTTCTGGGCTTTTTTCTACAGTGTGGAGCAGATTCTCTGGGCTGTGATAGATTAGGATGCTTTAATCTCAGCATACGAGGCCATGGGTGAGAGCATGTGACACTTATATCTGTTCATATTCCAATACAGATCATGATTATACCTATTATATTATACACATATATATATATAATCATATTCACATACTATTTTTATACGTTCTCCTAAACGTAAGAATGTATTTTTAAATCCTACCAGAAGAACCTGTGTAGTGTGTTTAAAAGTGTTTCTGTTGTAGAGAGTGTGTGGAGTTTGTCAAGAGTTTCAAGATCCCTCTGCTTGTACTGGGGGGAGGAGGATACACTGTCAGAAATGTGGCTAGATGTTGGTGGGTTGTCTGATCTGTTTAAAGAATGCAGAGTGCAGTTATGTGAGCATGTAAACTGGTCATATCATACATTTGGTTTCACCTGATGTCCATTTATGATATTAGTCTTTTTGCTACTGTGACTTAAAGAAACTCTCTCTTTTTCGCATGTCAGATAAGTTACTGTACTGTTCTGGGAGGGGTATCATAAGATACTGTATCAAATAAAATAGGTTAACTTTTTAATCCTCCCTTTTTTAACTTATCTCAAAGGGCCATTATAATGTAACACGAGATCTTTAACTACAAAAAAAGCTTTTTATTTCATTATCTTGTAACTTTATTTTTTTAGGACATATGAAACATCCTTGCTAGTTGAGGAGTCCATTAGCGATGAGCTGCCATACAGTGGTAAGAGGAACAAATATGAGATATACATACATGAAATAAAAGACAACCATCATTTCTTGTTTTTTCCATGTGCCATTTTTGTTATTCTGTTAAATAATTAATGGACTAATAGATTCTTTGTTAAATTTATAGTTCTAGTTATAGTTCTGGGTTACAATGCACTGTTTAAAATGTATCCAAATAACCTTTTAAAGGTGTTGTTTTAAAAATCTTGGTATTTCTTCTCTACACAGAATACTTTGAATATTTTGCTCCAGACTTCACACTTCATCCGGATGTCAGCACAAGGATAGAAAACCAAAATTCCAGACAGGTGTGAATATTTTTTTGTCCCCCCAGATATTTGTTTAAATGTTGTTGTTTGTGCCACCTTTACATGTACAGTGAGGTCTAAAGGTATTTGAAAGTGCCTGGAAGTTTCTGGTAATCCTGAAAACCTTGATTAGCTGGATCAGGTGTTTAATTAGGGTTGAAGCTAAACTGTGCAGAACACTGGAGTTTGACATCCCTCGCCTACACATATGTAATGTTGATTTTGTGTACTCGTATATATGTTAGGTCAGATTTCCTCTGGCTTCCATTAAAGGGCACTTTCTTCAGCAAATTTTGCTGGTGTAATATTTACAAACTCCCTGGTGAAGAAATTCATCTTACGGCTCGCCAATTCTCTGTGTAATGTGATAGTACTTTACCCTTTGTTCTGTAGTACTTGGACCAGATTCGCCAGACTGTGTATGAGAACTTGAAGATGTTGAATCACGCGCCAAGTGTTCAGATCCATGACGTTCCCTCGGATTTGCTGAGCTATGAGCGACCAGACGATGCTGATCCTGATGAGAGGGGATCGGAAGAGAACTTCTCCAGGTGAACTTCACTTCATCTTGTTTGTTTTTGGGTGTAGCTGTTGCCCTCATTCAGACTGCATCCCTTATAATGCAGCAGCCACTACATGCTGAGGATCCAGATGTTGCTTGTTAAATCAGACCCTGACCAGCTGCTTTTGTTTCATCACAGGCCCGAAGCTGCGAATGAATTTTATGACGGTGACCATGATAATGATAAGGAAAGTGACGTGGAGATCTGAAGGAGGTCCAGTGTTCTGTGTCTTGATTTTCTGAGCAATGTTTTGTGAGCATCCATTCCTTCCCATATTCAGAGTTACAGCATTGTGATGAGTAGGTCAAAGCCTTTTATTTTACATGCACTATTAGTTTTAGCAACATTTCGTCATGAACACATTTTGTCAGATAGATTCATCAGACTTCAGCTAGTCTGAAGTTAAACAACAGGGAACTTCCCAACTGAGTCCTGTATTTTACATGTAATACATTTGTATTAAAAACATTAAATGATGGGATAGTGGCATTGTATTGAACTAGTATGCCTGATATCCAAGGGGACATCATTTACATAATATTTTTGCCTTGGATTTTCCATTGTTTATAGAAAAGTTTCTGTAATAAATTTGTTGGAGAAAAACTTGACTAATGAGACTTTGAACTTTTAACACATCTTTCCTCAGTTTCTTTTAGTTTAACCCAGATCAATGCTCTACCCACTGACCTACAAGAACACATTTTAATGCCACAAGGCCAACAACAAAACTAACATTGAGCACGTACATGTATGTAAATGTATGGGTGCCTTTTTGAATGTTTGCAAGCACAATGATTGGTGGTTGTCTCATTTTTATTATATAGGAAGGAAGGGAAGGAAATGAGTTCTACTTATTTTAATATGAATAGGAAAAATCACAACACATAATATCATGGCTGTAGGTAAAGTCCTACATCAGGTAAATGGCACTTTCCATGAATAGGGTACAAAATGAAAAAAAAACAAAATAAAGGATAGTTATTTTTAGGAACAAAAGTTAATGAACTTCACAACAGAGTGGCCCAGCTGACAGAGCAGACTGAGTGTTTGGAAGGGAGACGAGCACTGAAATGTGACGCTGCAGCAATGTACAGTATGAGGAAAAATGTTTGTGATAAAATCGTAGTTATTAATGAGTATAATAGTGGCTTTAAAGTCTTTATGGAACACCCTAAACATGGACTGTGCCAAAGCAGATTTTGATAGAAACCTCACAGATTAGTTTATTCTAGGACAGGCAAACACATTATCTTAACCAGCCTTTTTATTTTTATCTTCCTGTTTTGCATTTGAGCTAAATAAGGATTTAATATTAAAAACCTTTTATCTCTGATTGGGTTCCATTTAAACGACCGTTCTGTGCACTCTTCTACATTAAAACAACTAACCAGAGACGGGCTTATGTTTACTGAAATATAAATATATATT
Source organism: Ambastaia sidthimunki (assembly GCA_036877625.1). Classification (NCBI taxonomy): domain Eukaryota; kingdom Metazoa; phylum Chordata; class Actinopteri; order Cypriniformes; family Botiidae; genus Ambastaia; species Ambastaia sidthimunki. The sequence continues at coordinate 740 of JAZGTK010010918.1, read as the reverse complement.
ACACAAATGTTTTATATCTTTCTGTACATTCTGGATTGCAATCAATATATAATTCCTTATCCTTTGCCTTCATGCCTCTTTCAGTGATGAGTACAAAGACTTTAGTATTATAATAATAATACTTAAAATGTTGCATCAACACATTTAAAGCCACATTTAAAGGCAGTATTATATTATCGCAATATTATTATTATATCACAGTATTATTCAGTTATAATTCCTGTAAAGCTGAACAAGCAGCAAACATTAGAACTTATATTGGGTATTATTAGTATTTGCTTGTGTTCTTTTTGCATTAGACTGTTCTTTCTTTTCCCAGCAAACCAAACAGAGAACAAAGTCATGTTTCAGTGTGAGGCTACCAACTCAACTAAAAAACTCATCTCAGTCACTTTCGAAAAACAGCTGAGGCACCAGTTAAAGTGCTTTTGACAAAGCAATGAAATGCTGACAGGTGGAGGATGGAACTAAGAAATATAAGTTCTAATATAATATCAGTCATCACTCTCAACAGGAACATGTGCATGGGGCGTCTAAAGTTCCTCACTCTCATATAGGGGGGCAGTATGCTGGGGTAGAGGCTCTGTGCTCAGAGTGGAAAATTGGCTGACAATGGGCAGCATTTTCAGTGGCTTGGATGGGGGGGCAGTTTTATTCAAGCGAGCTAGAAGAAAAGATGTAGCATTATTTAAGAAAGTATTACATGAAAAAAAAATCCTCTACAATGATAGATAGATATA